>JAQNBH010000007.1:8704143-8706643 GCA_028752905.1 Cladorhizidae sp. MBARI D1340-BT2
ATAAACAAATAAATAAATAAATAAATTAATTAATTAAATAAATTAATAAATAAACAAATAAATAAATAAACAAATAAACAAATAAACAAATAAACAAATGAACAAATGAGCAAATGAAAAAATAAACAAATAAACAAATAAACAAATAAGTAAGTAAGTAGGTAAGTAAAAAAATTAAAAAAATTAAAAAAATTAATAAATAAATAAATAAATAAATAAATATTTAAAAAAATAAAAAAATAAAGACAGACAGACAGACAGACAGACAGACAAACATACAAATAAATAAACAAAAAAATAATAAAAAAATAAACAAACAAATAAATTAATTAATAAAATTAAAATAAATTAATTAATAAATAAATAAAAATAAAAAATAAAATAAATTTAAAAAATAATAATAATAATAAATAAATAAATAAATAAATAAATAGATAAATAAATAAATAAATAAATAAACAAATAAATAAACAAACAAATAAAGGCTTCTGCTGATGGATCGTCCAATCTTATTCACCATATCCTCCCCCCTCGGTTTAGTGCTGTCCAGTACCCTGAGATTGAGGTTGCCCTTTCACTCTGGGGTGATGACCTTGTCTTGCCTCCTCCAGCCCCGCCTGCTTCCCATCGGCAGAAATCGTGGGACATCCCTCGTATTTTGGAAAGGGCAGAGTCACTTTTGCGGAATGCTAGTGACCCCAAAACCAGAGCTCGTCTCCTCGCCGTGTCTGCATGTGAGTCAGGTGCCTGGCTTAATGCCCTGCCAATCTCCTCACTGGGTCTCTGAATGAGCGATGATGTAGTTCGAATAGCAGTTGGGCTACGTCTTGGAGCACCCCTGTGCCAGCCACACTCTTGTAGTTACTGTGGATCGGATGTCAACCAGTTTGGTACACATGGGTTGAGCTGTAGGCACAGTCAGGGAAGGCTTTCTCGCCATGGTGCTTTAAATGACATCATCCACCGGTCATTAACTGCTGCAAATGTCCCTTCCCGGCTGGAGCCCTCAGGTCTGCTTCGGTCCGATGGAAAGAGACCTGATGGCATGTCCATCATTCCATGGTCAAGTGGTAGACTCTTGGTATGGGATGCAACCTGCAGTGACACCTTTGCCCCATCCAACCTTTTGGCTGCAGTCACTGAGGCTGGTGCAGTGGCAGCCCAGGCAGAGATTTTGAAGGGTGAAAAGTACGCCCACCTGGACTCGGCATACAAGTTTGTACCTGTGGCGGTAGAGACGTGTGGATCCTTTGGGCCTCAAGCAAAGGCATAATAAATAAATAAATATATAATATAATAAATAAATAAATAAATAAATAAATAAATAAATAAATAGATAAATAGATAAATAAATAAATAAATAAATAAATAAATAAATAAATAAATAAATAAATAAATAAATAAATAAATAAATAAATAAATAAATAAATAAATAAATAAATAAATAAATAAATAAATAAATAAATAAATAAATAAATAAATAAATAAATAAATAAATAAATAAATAAATAAATAAATAAATAAATAAACAAACAAACAAATAAACAAACAAATAAATAAATAAATTAATTAATTAAATTAATTAATAAGTAAACAAATAAATAAATAAACAAATAAACAAATAAACAAATAAACAAATGAACAAATGAACAAATGAAAAAATAAACAAATAAACAAATAAACAAATAAATAAGTAAGTAAGTAGGTAAGTAAAAAAATAAAAAAATAAAAATAAATTAATAAATAAATAAATAAATAAATAAATATTAAAAAAAATAAAAAATAAAGACAGACAGACAGACAGACAGACAGACAGACAGACAAACATACAAATAAATAAACAAAAAAATAATAAAAAAATAAACAAACAAATAAATTAATAAATAAAATTAAAATAAATAAATTAATAAATAAATAAAAATTAAAAATAAAATAAATTAAAAAAATAATAATAATAATAAATAAATAAATAGATAAATAGATAAATAAATAAATAAATAAATAAACAAATAAATAAACAAACAAATAAAGGCTTCTGCTGATGGATCGTCCAATCTTATTCACCATATCCTCCCCCCTCGGTTTAGTGCTGTCCAGTACCCTGAGATTGAGGTTGCCCTTTCACTCTGGGGTGATGACCTTGTCTTGCCTCCTCCAGCCCCGCCTGCTTCCCATCGGCAGAAATCGTGGGACATCCCTCGTATTTTGGAAAGGGCAGAGTCACTTTTGCGGAATGCTAGTGACCCCAAAACCAGAGCTCGTCTCCTCGCCGTGTCTGCATGTGAGTCAGGTGCCTGGCTTAATGCCCTGCCAATCTCCTCACTGGGTCTCTGAATGAGCGATGATGTAGTTCGAATAGCAGTTGGGCTACGTCTTGGAGCACCCCTGTGCCAGCCACATCTTGTAGTTACTGTGGATCGGATGTCAACCAGTTTGGTACACATGGGTTGAGCTGTAGGCACAGTCAGGGAAGGCTTTCTCGCCATGGTGCTTTAAATGA
>JAQNBH010000007.1:8714143-8766643 GCA_028752905.1 Cladorhizidae sp. MBARI D1340-BT2
TCATCTGACTCAGGCTCCTCAGGGGAGGAGTCAGCAGGGGTGGCGAGGGCATGGTTGAGGGCAGGGTCATAGTGGTCCTCACTGGTGTGCACCTCGCTGTCGATGTTGGCGTAGCCGTCGGCAGTGTCACACCCTCCGGCAGCTGCGCATTTATGACTCCTCGACCTCAGCAGCAGGGGCAGTGGTGGTCGTGAAGCCACACTTCTTAAAGCACTTCTTGATGGTGGACACGTGGAGGTCATCCCAGGCCTACTTGCCAGCGGATTGCCATCAGAACGTCCACCTTCTTGACAAGCTAGCTCACTTTCTCAGTGCAACCACTATCGGCATTCACAGTGTCGTCCATGACCCGGAGAATATAACGGATCATCTACTTCCGGTAGACCAGCTTCATGGCCTGGATGATGCCAGCGTCCATAGGCTGAAGCTTGGAGGTGGTGTTGGCGGGAAGGAAGACCAGCTTGAGGTTTCTGAGGTTGATATCTGAGTGCGCTGAGCAGTTGTCAATGAAGATGATGATCTTCTGGCCCTTGGCAAGCATCTTATTGTTGGTGCGCTTGAGCCACTGCTCCCAGATGGGAGTGCTCATCCATGCCTTGGCCTGTGCCTCATACTCTATGCCGAGATCCCTCTTTGGATCAATGCAGATGTAAAAATGTACCAGTTCCTGATTTTTCACAGTTGGGCAAAAGTATGTCACTTCAATGGAAGGTAAATCTTCAAACAAAAAACTAAATTCACTGTATTCTTGGATGCTTGGTCTTACTTGGGAGGATATTGACCCAGCCAAGTGGTCTTATAAGAGAGGTGGACTTATCTTAGAGGGTCTTACTTGGGAGGGGCAAAATAATGCCAGCCAACCGGGAGCAAGCAAAAATGGTCTTATAATGGAGGTGGTCTTACTTGGGAGGGTCTTAATACGGACGGACCACTGTACTTTATGTGGCTACTATCATGTAGAATATAACTACACCATAGGAATAGAGCTAGGAGGGACAGAAATGACTTGCTTCTCAGTCATCATGATCACTGAATATGGCATGTATATTTGTTGTGGAGAGAGACTAAAAACATGCTCATATTGCATTACTCAAAAATATTAAATTCAACTTTAAAAACTTCTGTTTGGAGTGAAATTTCATACCAATTGGCTCACTTTTTGGTTCATTAATTTATACTCTAATACTTAAATTTAAAAGGTACCAACTTGAAGTTGATGGGTACAGATACTTCACATGTTCATAACCAGTTAGGTTTTACGTTACAAAGTGTCTGTTGTCCTTACTTAATTGTTGTTGATTGAGAATACTATTGTACTATTCATTGCTCAAATATGCACCACAACCAAACAGGTACCAATATACTTCTGTCTGTACCTAGGCATCATCTGTACCATGGTTAAATTTGCAGCAGACTGTACATAAAAATAGCAAATGATATTAAACATGAGAGCACTTTTCTTTTTTTAGCCTGTTTTTTTCTTCTTTGTGGCAGAACATATAATACATATTATATTTCATACATAGACTCAGGATCACAAGATAACATAATTATATATATTATATATATTAGTCGACTGTAGACTAGGACCAGTTCAACTATCCTTTATCATATAAAAAACATTGTACCTGTTATATATGTACACTTGTATGGTTGACCTATATGGTATCCACTCCTCTGGATGAGGTGATAACCACCAAGTATGTCACCAAAGCATCTTATGACAAAATGAGCGAGGTCATTGTAAAAATTGGCCAGGAAGGACTGGACTTAAGGCCTGTCAACAATGCATACTGGAATGGACTTAAGGCCTGTCAACACTGAACACTGGAGTGGACTTAATCTGTCAACTCTGCAACTGGAGTATCCTGAAGGCCTGTCAGTATACTGCACACTGGAGTGGACTTAAGGCCTGTCAACTCTGAACACTGGAGTGGACTTAAGGTCTGTCAACTCTGCACACTGGAGTGTCCTGACTGCACACTGGAGTGGACATAAGGCCCGTCACACACTGCACACTGGAGTGGACTTAAAGCCAGTCAACACTGCACACTGGACTGGACTTAAGGCCTGTCAACACTGCACACTGGAGTGGACTTAAGGCCTGTCAACACTGCACACTGGAGTGGACCTAAGGCCTGTCAACACTGCACACTGGAGTGGACTTAAGGCCTGTCAACACTGCACACTGGAGTGGACTTAAGGCCTGTCAACACTGCACACTGGAGTGGACTTAAGGCCTGTCAACACTGCACACAACACTGCACACTGGTGTGGACTTAAGATGTTTCCATGAGTCCATATTAACAAAAAAATCTTTAAACGTGAAGTGAATTCCGTTCACAGCCAAAAATAGGTGACTTGAGACTGAGGAAAACGACTTTTGTAATGTATGACATCATCCTGCTATATATTTATAAATCATTATTAGTTGTGCCATCATGGTTTATTAGTGTAGCATCCAGTACACTCTGTATTTATCTCACTCGTTCATATGCAATGAGAGTCTTGCAAGTTACTGAGAATAATCAAATCATATTTGGAGATAGTTGACCAACCTGTATTTTAAGACGATTTAACTTCAACCATCATGTTATATACATTCTTAAGACACAGATGAGCAAAGTGCTGGATTCCTCGTGAGTTTGCAGACACAGGAATGGTGCAGACATGGCAGCTGTGCAGAATTCACAACTTTTTGTGAGCAAAATGAGGGAAACTTGGACACACGGAAAGCACGCCTTTCTTAGGAAGTCCATGGGTATACCCATTCCAGAAAAATCTTAAAATACGTTAATGTACACTTTCCCTACAACCTAGGACAGCAATCTCATGATCAATAAATGTACCGATTCAAGTTTGAGGTTCAATTCATTCTGGAGGCTTCTGGTAGCATGAAATGTTGGAGAAGTGTTAACCGGCATGGTAAAACTCCTCTTAAAGGCCCTCCTCACCGATGTACTTCACAGCCATAGTGACGGACTCCCTTACACTCGACTGCTGGAATCTACTGATGGTGAATGGTAACAATCGGTGATTCTTCACTATTTGCCGATAGAGGTGTGGCAAAACAGATTGACTGACAATGGTTATAGCCTTGCTAAATCCACTACAGGTGTGGTGAAACAGAATGACTGACAATGGTTATAGGCCTGCTAGACCACTACAGGTGTGGTGAAACAGAATGACTGACAATGGTTATAGCCTTGCTAGGTCCACTACAGGTGTAGTGAAAGAGAATGACTGACAATGGTTATAGCCTTGCTAGCCCACTACAGGTGTGGTGAAAGAGAATGACTGACAATGGTTATAGCCTTGCTAGATCCATGCCTTTAGCTTGATATCTTGGTGTCTGGGAATTGAAACTCAGGAGCTAAGTCAAAACTAATTAAATTAAGTAGAGTGTTTGAACATGCGATGCAATTTAGTCTGGTATGGCTGACTCTTTACCTTTCTTGTCTTAGAAGGCTGGCAAGGGATTTTACAATTTTAAAACGCTCATATTTCAGTGTTAATTTGGTGCAGCCAACCCTTTACCTTGTTTATCTTAGGGGTGGGAAAGTAGTTTCTACAATTGCTTTTAATTTTCACCGTAAAGTTTGAAGTCAAAGGAAACTGAGTATTTTTTGGTTGTAACATAATTAATCAACTTATTTCCCCCAAAAAATCATTCTGTTCATACCAGCTGAGTTTAGCCTAAGAATTAGTCGGTTTAAGTATTAAGACAAAGAAACAAAAGCTATGCAGTACTACATTGTGCTATTTGTTTTAAAAAAATCCATTCAGGAGAGCCTCCTGTCTCAAAAGCATGGAGTTCAGAATTCGACCTTTGCAGCTTTCCTCACCAGAAGAGCTCCCAGAAACAAGTCAGACAACCCCATCAAGGTAGGAGGGGGAGGGGGAGGAGTTGGCACTTTATGGGTGTGTCCTACTGCATATGAATTGAAATGACGAGGAGCTCTCGGTGAGGCAAAGCGCATCTTCTAAATATGTACTGATGTTACATTACTGTAGTGTTTCCGGACTCCATGCCCTCTCCTGTCCACAGGCGGCTGTTCCGAGGATGGAAGTGAAGGGTCTGTTACACAAGACTATGATAGGTTATAATTATTAGAACTAGGGTTAGTAGGATTAGGAATCATACCCTCAAACTCTACTCCAGTAGGATAGCTTAAAGTTGAGGAGGCTTAGATTAGTGCCATCATGGAAGGCCTAGTTCTAGGACTAGCCCTCCAATACCCGACTTATTATCGTGACCCATTATCTTGTTGAACTGAGGCAAATATTTAATTTCAAGTCTAGCTTATATATTTTTTCCTGCCAATAATATCTGCTTCATTAAATATATCTGAGGAGTAGTCTGAGGATGGAGAGAGAAAAAATCTAAAATACGGTATATATATATATATGTATAAATATACATATACATATATATTATATAGCTACATATGTTATGGGATTTGGTGTAGCAGGTTGCGATTCATGGAGAGGTCCAAATAACCTTGATAGGAGGTGGTGGTGGGAATGGACATTTAAAAGCAGTTTTATAATTTCATATTTAAATTAAATTTAAAAACAAGATTTGCAGATTAAATATGATAACAGCAAACAAACATAATAGAAACAGTAAACAAACTCATTATAGAATTCCAACTCCCCACCCTTCCAGATCTGGCCTACCATTGCATACATGCAATGGATAAGCCATTCAACTATCAGTATATACATTTTTAATCACAACAGTCCATGAGAAAATACTACAAACTGCTTAGACATTTCTGTGAAATATATAATGGCATATTTTGTGTGTAGGGACGTGTTTTGCCATATACGGGCATGTTTGTAATGAACCGTACTTGTGTAGCTCTTTCTTGAGAACCAGTAGACCTTCACAAAAACCAACTCAAACCAATAAATTTAATAACTCCTCTACAGCTAGGTTTGTCTATATACCTTCTATACCTTTTTTCGTATAGTAGTATCCTCTTCGATAGAACTTTTGGAATAACCATCGAAAGTATGCAGAGTGGGAAGTTTGGCCAATATTCCGGACAAGCTTGTTAATCGCATTCTATTATAAAACAAAGACCAGAAAAAGAGACAAGTACAATCTCAATACCGATTGTTACCCTCAAAACATGATTCGCCTGCTAATTTCTTGAAATAGTGATTAGGGATGGCATCGTATATACAAATTAGATAAACCGCATATTAAAGGTGTGCCTGAATTTTAGTACAGTACCTAGTAATCATATGTACCACTACATTTTTTAATGAGTTAAGAGCTCTACGTAGTTGTGAGGATGTCTCACTACACATGCTCTGCCTCTCTACCAAGTTAGAACACATTGGAGCATGTGGTTGAGAGCTCTAGTTGTGCAAGGGTGTCTGATCACATGTGCTCTGCTGCCTACCAAGTTAGAACATTTTAGAGCATGTGGGTTTTTGATAATAGATAAATTTTTCTGAAAACTCATCATAGAAAATGCTTTAGGCTGAAATTCCCACGATATTGGTGTTAGGTCAACCTAACAAGAACTACCAACTTAACTTACTTAACCTAGTCCTAGCCAAATATAGACTTCTAGACAATTAACAGTTTACAATGATTATTACTATGAATAACATTAGTCTTTGAAACCCACTGATGTCCTCGAGAGGCCAGTTTATTTAAGAGCAGCCTTCTTCTTAAAAGTCTCTCTCTTTGGATTATCAAGCTAAGTCAATTGTCTTGTGTATTTGATTATCAATAATAAATTCTATATTTATCAACTTCTTCATTAGATTGTCTGCAATAGTCTAACATCTGGTGGCAACCAAGGAGACGACCACGCCTTAGCTACCATTTCGACCACGCCCGAGTTACCATTTGGACCACGCCTGAGCTACTGATCTTCGATTCATTCATCAAATTTCGTGAACTAACGTACCTCCACCACGTCCTTTCCAAATTCGACCTGCCTTAGTAATAGCGAGTTCTGACCTTGCCATCAGACCCATTTCACGATGAGTGGCAATGAGAACGACAACCAAGTGCAGCCAGATGAAAGGCCACACCCATCAAACAAAGAGGATAACACTCACCTCTAAATGAGAATCCCTACATTCGTGATTGTACACCTCCTTGTGACAATCTAGTAGACCCCGGCGAGACACCGTATCTCCCAGATAGAAACCCAACTCAAGATCGACCAAGACCAGATTCCCACCCACTGCTACTCCGACTGTCAACCCCACTGTAGCTCTGCTCTTGCTGCAAATGTAACAACAACAGCTGGAGAACCAACGCCAGCAGCAGGCTGCCCAAATCCAGCTAGCAAAGGCACTCGAGACACTGAGCACTCGTCCTATCACTGTTACCAACCCTCAAAAAAAACCTCGACTCCCACTCCTCCATGAGGGCATGGCAGCCGAAACACACCAACAAGCAGCAGAGGAAAGTCACTGTCAGCAAAACCTGGATGCCGTTCCCCTCCGCACAACTGCGGCAGATGTCATCGCCAAGGCCCTGCTACATAATCATGTCGAGATTGTCGGTACCTCTAGATACTATCTGACAGGGGTAGCAACTTCCTCTACTCTGTGATGAAAGAAACATTCAAGTTCCTCGGCGTACTCCACTCTAAGACGGCTCCATACTGCCCACAGTCCAACGGGGCCGTTGAAAGATTTCATCAAACATTAATGCAGATGGTCCGGAAGTCAGTAGTAGACCATAGGGACTGGGATGAACACCTCCAGTACCCCTTGTTCGCTTGCCTTGAAGCTCCCTGCTCTTCAGGGTTCTCACCATTTGAGCTGCTTTTCGGGCGCGAAGTACATGGACCTCACGACATCTTATGACAGCAATGGGTTCCAGCTAAGACAACCTCTACCACAGTCACGGAGTGTTTGCTTAAACTCCGTACAGACCTCATCGAGATGAGGACTCTTGCTATCAACCAACATGAGACAACTCAAGCCAGAACCATGGCTTGGTTTGACCGATCAGCTACCGCTATATCTTTCCACAAGGGGACCAAGTATACTGGTCTTTACTCCTGCCTTCTCCGGCCACCGGGGTCAGAAGCTAGAGGACCGTTGGTGTGGACCATACACCATCCAAGGCTATCTCTCCCCGGTAACTTACTCGGTGGACATGCCAGAGAGGCATAAGCGTACGCACTCGGTCCAAGTCACAGCCCTGAAGTTATGGATACCATCTGTTGCCAATATACTCTACATCTCCACCGATCCCTCTGTCATTACGGAGTTACCAGACTACGGTCCACATACCTCGACTGAGCCTCCGCAGATTGGACCAACTCTTACTCCTATGCAACGCCAGGACATTCTCCACCTATGGCAGGACTATCCAACCATTACAGCGAGCAAACTGGGAAGAGTTACATCAGCCACACACTGCATCGATACAGCCACGGCCCTACCCCTTCACCTTCATCCCTACCGAATTCGTAAAGTGTGGGAGGAACCCTTCCGGCAGGATATCGCCACTTTAAGACAAAAATATCTCATCGAACCATCCAGGGCACCATGGGCAGCATCCATGTTTGTGGTCCCAAAGAAGTCACCAGGTTTGGTCCGTTTGGTGGTGGATTATAGATGCCTCAACACAGTCACCACTCCAGACCCCTATTACATGCAGAATAGAGGACATCTTGGGGAAAATGGCCTCGGCTACATATTTTTCTACCTTTGATTTAGCCAGGGGATTTTACCAAGTTCCCCTGGAACCACACGATATGGACAAAACAACATTTCTTACACCCTTCGGTAAATTCCGGTTTACAGTCTCATGCCCTTAGGACTGCGGAATGACCCCGCCACCTTTCAGCGCCTTATGGACGGACTGCTGGGGGATCTGTTCTCCTTTGTGACTACATTGACGACATATCCGTTTTTAGCCCATCCTGGACGAATCACCTCGCCCATCTTCGCCAAGTGTTTGGCCGTCTCAGAGATGAGGGTCTTACGATCCAGTCATGCAAGTCACAGCTAGGGATGAATACCTGTCAATTCCTAGGCCACACAGTCGGCCACGGCATCAAGAGGCTAAGCTCATGGCTATGCAGAACTACCCACAGCCATCAACCAAAACAGGAGTCCGCTTGTTCCTAGGAATAACAGATTACTACATCACTTCATTCCCCACTTTAGTTCAGTAGCAGCTCCACTCACAGATCTCACCAAAAAGGCGGGCCCAGATCCTGTTGAGTGGACGCCTGACTGTACACTAGCATTTTGACATCTCAAAGAACTTCTTTGTACAGGCCCAGTCTTGGTTGCACCTGACATGAATCCTTCAGACTGACGCATCGCAGAGAGGGATTGGAGCGGTCCTGTCACAAGAGGACGATGCAGGCAATGATCACACATTGGCTTTCTATTCCAGAAAGATGCTTCCTCGGGAACAAAACTACTCGGCAACAGAGAAGGAGGGCTGGGCGGTGGTGGATGCATGCAAACATTTCCTTCCTTATCTGCTCGGTCGCCCCTTCATCATCCAAACAGACCATCGTTCCTTGGCCTTTCTGGACAATAAGGACACCACCAGCGGGCGCCTTGCTCGTTGGATGGATATTCTACGCCAGCTTGATTACACCATCATCTACAGACAAGGAAAGGCCAATGCCAACGCGGACGCTCTCTCCAGACAGGAGAATGGCCAGATGAACCAACACCTTGCACCACAGAAAAAGAAGGGGGTGATGTTAGGTCAACCTAACAAGATCTACCAACTTAACTTACTTAACCTAGTCCTAGCCAAATATAGACAATTAACAGTTTACAATGAATTGTTTATTATTACTATGAATAACATTAGACTTTGAAACCCACTGATGTCCTCAGGAGAGGCCAGCTTATTTAAGAGCAGCCTTCTTCTGTAAAAGTCTCTCTCTTTAGATTATCAATTGTCTTGTGTGTATTTGATAAATTCTATATTTATCAACTTCTCCATTAGATTGTCTGCAATAGTCTAACAATTGGCAGTTAAGAAATCAAAATTGTTCACTTGCACAAGCACGTCTATTCTATTTCAGTCATGTAATCATGTCTCTAATAAGCTCTTAAAAGTCTCCTTTAGATGATTGTGTGTGTGTGTATGTGCTGTCATCATGGGTTGGGTTGAGTGGTTCAAGTTTGTGAACACATATATATATTAAGCACGACAAATTTAAGATGTGGGGTTCTTTACCTCGTCAGTAACGCAATATAATTTTTACATATAAAAAAGCACGAAAAAACCCATGTCATCTCTAACTTGTAGCATTCTCCCCCCAGCTACTTCCCTTCTCCCCCCCCCCCCCCCTTACTCAGTATCCATGCTAATAATCATCATAATGAATAACTTACTTTAAATGCCCTTTTTATCTTAGCTGTTGTTGCTCTTTGTTCACTAGCAAGTTCCTCTTCCTCTGCTTGTCCTCTCAGCACTAGCAGACTACACAGCAAGAAGGTAGCAACTACACCAACAAGGAGTTCCTTAGCAGCCATGATCGATTGAGCAGCTGCAAACTTACGACCAACTAAGTTTTGATACAAATACTAACACAAGGAAATAACGGTTTATTTAGACCCAATTTCCTTGAAGTTGGACAAATCTCAGCTATTCCTTGAGTGAGTTGCTGCCTTGTGACTTGGTTTCCTTCTGTCAAATTTCTGTAACTGGATTCTGCCCCCCGTTCCAAATGTCCCCCTCAAATCATGCTTGTGTATATTTATGCTTGCAAAAGCTATATATATATGGTGTAAAATCTGTAAGATGTTACCAAATCTTAACCAATTTTTATTTCAGAGATCACTCCCCCACCCCTGCCCCCCAATGGGGAGGTTTAACAAGAATAAATCATTCAGGTTTATGGGTGTTTGCTGTTTTTCATGACTCCAATATAGTTCTTTGTGGACCTATAATCAAAGCATTTCCAGTGAGCCACAAGCATCCAGAATGGCGGATGAGTTAATCTTAAGCAGAGCACGATGTATATTGATCACTTTCTAATGAATCTATATACCTACGCTATACAGATTTGATCTCGCCCTCAGATTTGTGAGTGTAATATGCATTAAGTGATAGCTACACCAAAAAGCTTTGAGTGTCACTTTCAACAAGTAAGTCTTTCAGTGTCTATATAGTACAAACTCATTCTTTGTAAAACAAGTATATATATATATATATATTATATATATGAGCACAACAGAATATCTATATATCCAGAGTCATGCATCCTGAAAACCAACATCATAGAGAAATAATACAATAAACACAAAAGTTATTGCCACAAATTTAAGTTCAGCAAATAGAGCATCTGTCTTCACTTGCTGGTGAAACTGGCATCAATGCTCGGGAAACTCTCATAATATCCCTGCAGACAAAAGAAAATGAGATTTCAAAGTTCAAAGAAGAGTAAATAGTCACAAGGTAAGGGCTACACCGCAGCTATTGAAATGAAATGTGGATTAAAAAAATTGATAAAAAATATATATATATAATTATAATATATTATATATTATATATAATTATATATACATATTGAAAGCCACAAGGTTGCACTTGTGCCTAGCACAGATTAATATTTACTGGCTCTTGCATGTCTGACCTCCAAACACCCCATTATGAAGTGGGGAAAAAATTATTATTATTTGGCATCAATGTTGTATTACAGCTCTTTTGCTGTAATATTCTGCTTCTACTGTAATTGCTTCAATAATAACAATAACAATAAAAACAATAATAATAATAACGATGATGATAATTATAATAGTAATAATAGTAATAATAATAATAATAATAATAATAATAATAATAATAATAATAATAATAATAATAATAATAACAACAACAACAACAACAACAACAACCTTAATAACAATATGTTTTCTCCACTTCAATTACCACTATGGTATTCTGCACCAGATGTTGGCAGAGAAAAATGAACAGTTCCCTACACTATTTGTCATTACTATTTTATGGAGCTATCAATATATACTTCTCCTTCACTCACCTTGTAGAGGGAGCATGCCTGACTGACCCCAGTGGTGCAGCACATCTCACGAATGGAGTGCATGCTGAGCTGTGGTGTGCCTATATCCACAGTGCGTATGCCAAGCTTGGCCGACATCAAGGGCCCAATGGTGGAACCACACGCACTGTCATTACGCACCACAACCTCCTGTTATGGAACAACAGAAAAGTGATAATATAAACAAATGAAATTGTTTTCAAGTTTAACAACAACAACAACAACAAGGAACAGAGAGCATAGAGCATGGATTGTCTACTGCTACGTGTTGTTAGCAACCATCACAATACAAGAATGCACTAAAATGAAACTGCATATCCTGAAAGCTAGCAAGATGGTGAAGGAAGGCCATTGGTGAAATTGCATAATTTCCAAGGAACTTGTCAAGGTTGAGCATGATGAATCTATGCTCAGAGTCATGCTCTGACTTGCCACATTGTTAGTTGGTGGAGTATCAGTTCCTTTTGAAAGTGATATTGGAAACTCTATTGATATATTTTGATGTTTATAAAATTTTAAATAGCCAACAGTGTGTCTTCAATGGAATTTAAAGAGTGGTGTTCATGAAGTTGTCAGAGCTAGTAGTCGACTACAGCAACACGCACACACACAGACACCACACACACACACCTGATCAGAAGCCCTCATACAGGACAACTCTGTCTATTGTGTAGTGTGAAATCTTACATCAAAAGAAATTATCATTTAGTTTCAGGAACACCTTCAGAATATTGCCAAATCACCCACAATTATTGAGCCATGCCCTTCAGTTCAAAGGTTAGTATGGCTGTGATGCAATATGTGGAGGACAGTTACCAGAGGCAACCATTCTGCAGGAGAAGAATTAACTTAGTACAGGAATATTGACAATTATTTTTCCCTTCCCACAGAATACAATAGCTGTAAAAAGTCCATCGCTGAAAGGGAAGAGTTGGCAATGCCACACTGACATACCTCCATAGAGGCTGCTCAATGCTATGTACATGTGTTATGTGCTCCAGGCATCAGTCAAGTAAGACTTATTAAGGAGGGTTGGAGATCCAGTGCATTCACTCGGATATTTGAAGGAGGCAACAAACTCACAAAAAAATGAAACTTGTTCTGATCTGTGAGATGAAAGTCTTACACTCTTCCACTAGTTTTGAATTCCTCAAGCCCCCCTACCCCGAGTTTTTAAGGGTTTAAATATCATCTCAGCCCTAGCATACATACATACTTCATTTGTATATCAAGAGCACAACTCGGTTTTTAAGGTTATATTACTATTATCTAGGATGTAATATGATTATGTGGTGCAGGGCTATATACAAGGATGATTGCAAGAGCTAGATTTAATTTTAATTGAGAATCATAAATTAGGTCCACTCAACAAAAATATGCAGTAGTGACATGTCCATGTATTGTATTAGGTAATGGTCAACCAAAAAATGAGGAGATAACAGTGAGGTAAGTGTCAATGATAAGGTGCATGAGAATATCTCCCATTTACCTGATGTATGATACATGTTGGTATTATAATACCACGTCTCTATCTAATGGCACTAGGTGTACGAGTTCAGAGTGAAGGGATTCCAAGTTCAGAGTGAAAAATTAAATTTAGAAACAACATGAAATGGAGAGTGGTCAACCAATTGAGATTACACACATGGGATTGAGGCAGGTTGAAGTAGGTGGACAATAGTTCTATGGGGAGACACTCACTGGAACACCACACTGGGTTGAGGCAGGTGCTGCTGGGATACACCGGATCAGCAAGTTGAGGCAGTGTATTGGAATATGTTTATGTGATCAACTCTCCCTGGCATGGGGCAGAGTGTGTTTGTGTGTGCACTTGTTATGTGTACATGAGGTAACCTGGAGAGGGACTTTGGAGTATTTGGCCACCTCCTTGAGGATGGCAGCTGTAATAGCAGTGGTGGCATAGCGCTGGTTCCCATTGTACTTCAAAACAAGACCCTGAGGAAGACGCAAGATAAATATGTAGGGAAAGGGAGTTTTAGAGGGTTGAAGAGGAGAAGAAATGGTGAGTAAAGGGAGGTGAATGTTTGTGATGAAGTTTGGGGGGGGGATGAGAGACAAAGGAAAAATAGAGTGGAGACCAGGAAGTGAGATAGAGATGATGATGAAGCATGGGAAGCTGGATGCACATGAAACAAATGTGATTCGGAGTCAACCCAGTATTCTTTTGCTCTGGCTTCCTATCACTATACCTTATGGAGTGTAGGCTGATGGTTCTGCTCATGCTTCTCCCTGTGGTGGTGACAAATTGGAGAGGAAACTAAAACTGCCTGACCAAAGACCTCTACTTGTATACGAGTCTGCTCTACATGTCTATAGTAACAGTGAGTCTGCTCTACATGTATATAGTAACAGTGAGTCTGCTCTACATGTATATAGCAACAGTGAGTCTGCTCTACATGTATATAGTAACAGTGAGTCTGCTCTACATGTATATAGTAACAGTGAGTCTGCTCTACATGTATATAGTAACAGTGAGTCTGCTCTACATGTATATAGTAACAGTGAGTCTGCTCTACATGTATATAGTAACAGTGAGTCTGCTCTACATGTATATAGCAACAGTGAGTCTGCTCTACATGTATATAGTAACAGTGAGTCTGCTCTACATGTATATAGTAGCAGTGAGTCTGCTCTACATGTATATAGCAACAGTGAGTCTGCTCTACATGTATATAGCAACAGTGAGTCTGCTCTACATGTATATAGTAACAGTGAGTCTGCTCTACATGTATATAGTAACAGTGAGTCTGCTCAACATGTATATAGCAACAGTGAGTCTGCTCTACATGTATATAGTAGCAGTGAGTCTGCTCTACATGTATATAGTAGCAGTGAGTCTGCTCTACATGTATATAGCAACAGTGAGTCTGCTCTACATGTATATAGCAACAGTGAGTCTGCTCTACATGTATATAGTAACAGTGAGTCTGCTCTACATGTATATAGTAACAGTGAGTCTGCTCTACATGTATATAGTAACAGTGAGTCTGCTCTACATGTATATAGTAACAGTGAGTCTGCTCTACATGTATATAGTAACAGTGAGTCTGCTCTACATGTATATAGTAACAGTGAGTCTGCTCTACATGTATATAGTAACAGTGAGTCTGCTCTACATGTATATAGTAACAGTGAGTCTGCTCTACATGTATATAGTAACAGTGAGTCTGCTCTACATGTATATAGTAACAGTGAGTCTGCTCTACATGTATATAGTAACAGTGAGTCTGCTCTACATGTATATAGTAACAGTGAGTCTGCTCTACATGTATATAGTAACAGTGAGTCTGCTCTACATGTATATAGTAACAGTGAGTCTGCTCTACATGTATATAGTAACAGTGAGTCTGCTCTACATGTATATAGTAACAGTGAGTCTGCTCTACATGTATATAGTAACAGTGAGTCTGCTCTACATGTATATAGTAACAGTGAGTCTGCTCTACATGTATATAGTAACAGTGAGTCTGCTCTACATGTATATAGTAACAGTGAGTCTGCTCTACATGTATATAGTAACAGTGAGTCTGCTCTACATGTATATAGCAACAGTGAGTCTGCTCTACATGTATATAGTAACAGTGAGTCTGCTCTACATGTATATAGTAACAGTGAGTCTGCTCTACATGTATATAGTAACAGTGAGTCTGCTCTACATGTATATAGTAACAGTGAGTCTGCTCTACATGTATATAGTAACAGTGAGTCTGCTCTACATGTATATAGTAACAGTGAGTCTGCTCTACATGTATATAGTAACAGTGAGTCTGCTCTACATGTATATAGCAACAGTGAGTCTGCTCTACATGTATATAGTAACAGTGAGTCTGCTCTACATGTATATAGTAACAGTGAGTCTGCTCTACATGTATATAGTAACAATGAGTCTGCTCTACATGTATATAGCAACAGTGAGTCTGCTCTACATGTATATAGTAACAGTGAGTCTGCTCTACATGTATATAGTAACAGTGAGTTTGCTCTACATGTATATAGTAACAGTGAGTCTGCTCTACATGTATATAGTAACAGTGAGTCTGCTCTATATGTATATAGTAACAGTGAGTCTGCTCTACATGTATATAGTAACAGTGAGTCTGCTCTACATGTATATAGTAACAGTGAGTCTGCTCTACATGTGTATAGTAACAGTGAGTCTGCTCTACATGTATATAGTAACAGTGAGTCTGCTCTACATGTATATAGTAACAGTGAGTCTGCTCTACATGTATATAGTAACAGTGAGTCTGCTCTACATGTATATAGTAATAGTGAGTCTGCTCTACATGTATATAGCAACAGTGAGTCTGCTCTACATGTATATAGTAACAGTGAGTCTGCTCTACATGTATATAGTAACAGTGAGCCTGCTCTACATGTATATAGTAACAGTGAGTCTGCTCTACATGTATATAGCAACAGTGAGTCTGCTCTACATGTATATAGTAACAGTGAGTCTGCTCTACATGTATATAGTAGCAGTGAGTCTGCTCTACATGTATATAGTAGCAGTGAGTCTGCTCTACATGTATATAGTAACAGTGAGTCTGCTCTACATGTATATAGTAACAGTGAGTCTGCTCTACATGTATATAGTAACAGTGAGTCTGCTCTACATGTATATAGTAACAGTGAGTCTGCTCTACATGTATATAGTAACAGTGAGTCTGCTCTGCATGTATATAGTAGCAGTGAGTCTGCTCTACATGTATATAGTAACAGTGAGTCTGCTCTACATGTATATAGTAACAGTGAGTCTGCTCTACATGTATATAGTAACAGTGAGTCTGCTCTACATGTATATAGTAACAGCTGCTCTACATGTATATAGTAACAGTGAGTCTGCTCTACATGTATATAGTAACAGTGAGTCTGCTCTACATGTATATAGTAACAGTGAGTCTGCTCTACATGTATATAGTAGCAGTGAGTCTGCTCTACATGTATATAGTAGCAGTGAGTCTGCTCTACATGTATATAGTAACAGTGAGTGTGCTCTACATGTATATAGTAACAGTGAGTCTGCTCTACATGTATATAGTAACAGTGAGTCTGCTCTACATGTATATAGTAACAGTGAGTCTGCTCTACATGTATATAGTAACAGTGAGTCTGCTCTACATGTATATAGTAACAGTGAGTCTGCTCTACATGTATATAGTAACAGCTGCTCTACATGTATATAGTAACAGTGAGTCTGCTCTACATGTATATAGTAACAGTGAGTCTGCTCGACATGTATATAGTAACAGTGAGTCTGCTCTACATGTATATAGTAACAGTGAGTCTGCTCTACATGTATATAGTAACAGTGAGTCTGCTCTACATGTATATAGTAACATTGAGTCTGCTCTACATGTATATAGCAACAGTGAGTCTGCTCTACATGTATATAGTAACAGTGAGTCTGCTCTACATGTATATAGTAACAGTGAGTCTGCTCTACATGTATATAGTAACAGTGAGTCTGCTCTACATGTATATAGTAACAGTGAGTCTGCTCTACATGTATATAGTAACAGTGAGTCTGCTCTACATGTATATAGTAATAGTGAGTCTGCTCTACATGTATATAGTAACAGTGAGTCTGCCCTACATGTATATAGTAACAGTGAGTCTGCTCTACATGTATATAGTAACAGTGAGTCTTCTCTACATGTATATAGTAACAGTGAGTCTGCTCTACATGTATATAGTAACAGTGAGTCTGCTCTACATGTATATAGTAGCAGTGAGTCTGCTCTACATGTATATAGTAACAGTGAGTCTGCTCTACATGTATATAGTAGCAGTGAGTCTGCTCTACATGTATATAGTAATAGTGAGTCTGCTCTACATGTATATAGTAATAGTGAGTCTGCTCTACATGTATATAGTAACAGTGAGTCTGCTCTACATGTATATAGTAACAGTGAGTCTGCTCTACATGTATATAGTAACAGTGAGTCTGCTCTACATGTATATAGTAACAGTGAGTCTGCTCTACATGTATATAGTAACAGTGAGTCTGCTCTACATGTATATAGTAACAGTGAGTCTGCTCTACATGTATATAGTAACAGTGAGTCTGCTCTACATGTATATAGTAACAGTGAGTCTGCTCTACATGTATATAGTAACAGTGAGTCTGCTCTACATGTATATAGTAGCAGTGAGTCTGCTCTACATGTATATAGTAACAGTGAGTCTGCTCTACATGTATATAGTAACAGTGAGTCTGCTCTACATGTATATAGTAACAGTGAGGAGTCTGCTCTACATGTATATAGTAACAGTGAGTCTGCTCTACATGTATATAGTAGCAGTGAGTCTGCTCTACATGTATATAGTAACAGTGAGTCTGCTCTACATGTATATAGTAACAGTGAGTCTGCTCTACATGTATATAGTAACAGTGAGTCTGCTCTACATGTATATAGTAACAGTGAGTCTGCTCTACATGTATATAGTAACAGTGAGTCTGCTCTACATGTATATAGTAACAGTGAGTCTGCTCTACATGTATATAGTAACAGTGAGTCTGCTCTACATGTATATAGCAACAGTGAGTCTGCTCTACATGTATATAGTAACAGTGAGTCTGCTCTACATGTATATAGTAACAGTGAGTCTGCTCTACATGTATATAGTAACAGCTGCTCTACATGTATATAGTAACAGTGAGTCTGCTCTACATGTATATAGTAACAGTGAGTCTGCTCTACATGTATATAGTAACAGTGAGTCTGCTCTACATGTATATAGTAACAGTGAGTCTGCTCTGCATGTATATAGTAGCAGTGAGTCTGCTCTACATGTATATAGTAACAGTGAGTCTGCTCTACATGTATATAGTAACAGTGAGTCTGCTCTACATGTATATAGTAACAGTGAGTCTGCTCTACATGTATATAGTAACAGCTGCTCTACATGTATAGAGTAACAGTGAGTCTGCTCTACATGTATATAGTAGCAGTGAGTCTGCTCTACATGTATATAGTAACAGTGAGTCTGCTCTACATGTATATAGTAACAGTGAGTTTGCTCTACATGTATATAGTAACAGTGAGTCTGCTCTACATGTATATAGTAACAGTGAGTCTGCTCTACATGTATATAGCAACAGTGAGTCTGCTCTACATGTATATAGTAACAGTGAGTCTGCTCTACATGTATATAGTAACAGTGAGTTTGCTCTACATGTATATAGTAACAGTGAGTCTGCTCTACATGTATATAGTAACAGTGAGTCTGCTCTATATGTATATAGTAACAGTGAGTCTGCTCTACATGTATATAGTAACAGTGAGTCTGCTCTACATGTATATAGTAACAGTGAGTCTGCTCTACATGTGTATAGTAACAGTGAGTCTGCTCTACATGTATATAGTAACAGTGAGTCTGCTCTACATGTATATAGTAACAGTGAGTCTGCTCTACATGTATATAGTAACAGTGAGTCTGCTCTACATGTATATAGTAATAGTGAGTCTGCTCTACATGTATATAGCAACAGTGAGTCTGCTCTACATGTATATAGTAACAGTGAGTCTGCTCTACATGTATATAGTAACAGTGAGCCTGCTCTACATGTATATAGTAACAGTGAGTCTGCTCTACATGTATATAGCAACAGTGAGTCTGCTCTACATGTATATAGTAACAGTGAGTCTGCTCTACATGTATATAGTAGCAGTGAGTCTGCTCTACATGTATATAGTAGCAGTGAGTCTGCTCTACATGTATATAGTAACAGTGAGTCTGCTCTACATGTATATAGTAACAGTGAGTCTGCTCTACATGTATATAGTAACAGTGAGTCTGCTCTACATGTATATAGTAACAGTGAGTCTGCTCTACATGTATATAGTAACAGTGAGTCTGCTCTGCATGTATATAGTAGCAGTGAGTCTGCTCTACATGTATATAGTAACAGTGAGTCTGCTCTACATGTATATAGTAACAGTGAGTCTGCTCTACATGTATATAGTAACAGTGAGTCTGCTCTACATGTATATAGTAACAGCTGCTCTACATGTATATAGTAACAGTGAGTCTGCTCTACATGTATATAGTAACAGTGAGTCTGCTCTACATGTATATAGTAACAGTGAGTCTGCTCTACATGTATATAGTAGCAGTGAGTCTGCTCTACATGTATATAGTAGCAGTGAGTCTGCTCTACATGTATATAGTAACAGTGAGTGTGCTCTACATGTATATAGTAACAGTGAGTCTGCTCTACATGTATATAGTAACAGTGAGTCTGCTCTACATGTATATAGTAACAGTGAGTCTGCTCTACATGTATATAGTAACAGTGAGTCTGCTCTACATGTATATAGTAACAGTGAGTCTGCTCTACATGTATATAGTAACAGCTGCTCTACATGTATATAGTAACAGTGAGTCTGCTCTACATGTATATAGTAACAGTGAGTCTGCTCGACATGTATATAGTAACAGTGAGTCTGCTCTACATGTATATAGTAACAGTGAGTCTGCTCTACATGTATATAGTAACAGTGAGTCTGCTCTACATGTATATAGTAACATTGAGTCTGCTCTACATGTATATAGCAACAGTGAGTCTGCTCTACATGTATATAGTAACAGTGAGTCTGCTCTACATGTATATAGTAACAGTGAGTCTGCTCTACATGTATATAGTAACAGTGAGTCTGCTCTACATGTATATAGTAACAGTGAGTCTGCTCTACATGTATATAGTAACAGTGAGTCTGCTCTACATGTATATAGTAATAGTGAGTCTGCTCTACATGTATATAGTAACAGTGAGTCTGCCCTACATGTATATAGTAACAGTGAGTCTGCTCTACATGTATATAGTAACAGTGAGTCTTCTCTACATGTATATAGTAACAGTGAGTCTGCTCTACATGTATATAGTAACAGTGAGTCTGCTCTACATGTATATAGTAGCAGTGAGTCTGCTCTACATGTATATAGTAACAGTGAGTCTGCTCTACATGTATATAGTAGCAGTGAGTCTGCTCTACATGTATATAGTAATAGTGAGTCTGCTCTACATGTATATAGTAATAGTGAGTCTGCTCTACATGTATATAGTAACAGTGAGTCTGCTCTACATGTATATAGTAACAGTGAGTCTGCTCTACATGTATATAGTAACAGTGAGTCTGCTCTACATGTATATAGTAACAGTGAGTCTGCTCTACATGTATATAGTAACAGTGAGTCTGCTCTACATGTATATAGTAACAGTGAGTCTGCTCTACATGTATATAGTAACAGTGAGTCTGCTCTACATGTATATAGTAACAGTGAGTCTGCTCTACATGTATATAGTAACAGTGAGTCTGCTCTACATGTATATAGTAGCAGTGAGTCTGCTCTACATGTATATAGTAACAGTGAGTCTGCTCTACATGTATATAGTAACAGTGAGTCTGCTCTACATGTATATAGTAACAGTGAGGAGTCTGCTCTACATGTATATAGTAACAGTGAGTCTGCTCTACATGTATATAGTAGCAGTGAGTCTGCTCTACATGTATATAGTAACAGTGAGTCTGCTCTACATGTATATAGTAACAGTGAGTCTGCTCTACATGTATATAGTAACAGTGAGTCTGCTCTACATGTATATAGTAACAGTGAGTCTGCTCTACATGTATATAGTAACAGTGAGTCTGCTCTACATGTATATAGTAACAGTGAGTCTGCTCTACATGTATATAGTAACAGTGAGTCTGCTCTACATGTATATAGCAACAGTGAGTCTGCTCTACATGTATATAGTAACAGTGAGTCTGCTCTACATGTATATAGTAACAGTGAGTCTGCTCTACATGTATATAGTAACAGCTGCTCTACATGTATATAGTAACAGTGAGTCTGCTCTACATGTATATAGTAACAGTGAGTCTGCTCTACATGTATATAGTAACAGTGAGTCTGCTCTACATGTATATAGTAACAGTGAGTCTGCTCTGCATGTATATAGTAGCAGTGAGTCTGCTCTACATGTATATAGTAACAGTGAGTCTGCTCTACATGTATATAGTAACAGTGAGTCTGCTCTACATGTATATAGTAACAGTGAGTCTGCTCTACATGTATATAGTAACAGCTGCTCTACATGTATAGAGTAACAGTGAGTCTGCTCTACATGTATATAGTAGCAGTGAGTCTGCTCTACATGTATATAGTAACAGTGAGTCTGCTCTACATGTATATAGTAACAGTGAGTCTGCTCTACATGTATATAGTAACAGTGAGTCTGCTCTACATGTATATAGTAACAGTGAGTCTGCTCTACATGTATATAGTAACAGTGAGTCTGCTCTACATGTATATAATAACAGTGAGTCTGCTCTACATGTATATAGTAACAGCTGCTCTACATGTATATAGTAACAGTGAGTCTGCTCTACATGTATATAGTAACAGTGAGTCTGCTCTACATGTATATAGTAACAGTGAGTCTGCTCTACATGTATATAGTAACAGTGAGTCTGCTCTACATGTATATAGTAGCAGTGAGTCTGCTCGACATGTATATAGTAGCAGTGAGTCTGCTCTACATGTATATAGTAACAGTGAGTCTGCTCTACATGTATATAGTAGCAGTGAGTCTGCTCTACATGTATATAGTAACAGTGAGTCTGCTATACATGTATATAGTAACAGTGAGTCTGCTCTACATGTATATAGTAACAGCTGCTCTACATGTATATAGTAACAGTGAGTCTGCTCTACATGTATATAGTAACAGTGAGTCTGCTCTACATGTATATAGCAACAGTGAGTCTGCTCTACATGTATATAGTAACAGTGAGTCTGCTCTACATGTATATAGTAACAGTGAGTCTGCTCTACATGTATATAGTAACAGCTGCTCTACATGTATATAGTAACAGTGAGTCTGCTCTACATGTATATAGTAACAGTGAGTCTGCTCTACATGTATATAGTAACAGTGAGTCTGCTCTACATGTATATAGTAACAGTGAGTCTGCTCTACATGTATATAGTAACAGTGAGTCTGCTCTACATGTATATAGTAACAGTGAGTCTGCTCTACATGTATATAGTAACAGTGAGTCTGCTCTACATGTATATAGCAACAGTGAGTCTGCTCTACATGTATATAGTAACAGTGAGTCTGCTCTACATGTATATAGTAACAGTGAGTCTGCTCTACATGTATATAGTAACAGTGAGTCTGCTCTACATGTATATAGTAACAGTGAGTCTGCTCTACATGTATATAGTAACAGTGAGTCTGCTCTACATGTATATAGTAACAGTGAGTCTGCTCTACATGTATATAGTAACAGTGAGTCTGCTCTACATGTATATAGCAACAGTGAGTCTGCTCTACATGTATATAGTAACAGTGAGTCTGCTCTACATGTATATAGTAACAGTGAGTCTGCTCTACATGTATATAGTAACAGTGAGTCTGCTCTACATGTATATAGTAACAGTGAGTCTGCTCTACATGTATATAGTAACAGTGAGTCTGCTCTACATGTATATAGTAACAGTGAGTCTGCTCTACATGTATATAGCAACAGTGAGTCTGCTCTACATGTATATAGTAACAGTGAGTCTGCTCTACATGTATATATTAACAGTGAGTCTGCTCTACATGTATATAGTAACAGTGAGTCTGCTCTACATGTATATAGCAACAGTGAGTCTGCTCTACATGTATATAGTAACAGTGAGTCTGCTCTACATGTATATAGTAACAGTGAGTCTGCTCTACATGTATATAGTAACAGTGAGTCTGCTCTACATGTATATAGTTACAGTGAGTCTGCTCTACATGTATATAGTAACAGTGAGTCTGCTCTACATGTATATAGTAACAGTGAGTCTGCTCTACATGTATATAGTAACAGTGAGTCTGCTCTACATATATATAGTAACAGTGAGTCTGCTCTACATGTATATAGTAACAGTGAGTCTGCTCTACATGTATATAGTAACAGTGAGTCTGCTCTACATGTATATAGTAACAGTGAGTCTGCTCTACATGTATATAGTAACATTGAGTCTGCTCTACATGTATATAGCAACAGTGAGTCTGCTCTACATGTATATAGTAACAGTGAGTCTGCTCTACATGTATATAGTAACAGTGAGTCTGCTCTACATGTATATAGTAACAGTGAGTCTGCTCTACATGTATATAGTAACAGTGAGTCTGCTCTACATGTATATAGTAACAGTGAGTCTGCTCTACATGTATATAGTAATAGTGAGTCTGCTCTACATGTATATAGTAACAGTGAGTCTGCCCTACATGTATATAGTAACAGTGAGTCTGCTCTACATGTATATAGTAACAGTGAGTCTTCTCTACATGTATATAGTAACAGTGAGTCTGCTCTACATGTATATAGTAACAGTGAGTCTGCTCTACATGTATATAGTAGCAGTGAGTCTGCTCTACATGTATATAGTAACAGTGAGTCTGCTCTACATGTATATAGTAGCAGTGAGTCTGCTCTACATGTATATAGTAATAGTGAGTCTGCTCTACATGTATATAGTAATAGTGAGTCTGCTCTACATGTATATAGTAACAGTGAGTCTGCTCTACATGTATATAGTAACAGTGAGTCTGCTCTACATGTATATAGTAACAGTGAGTCTGCTCTACATGTATATAGTAACAGTGATTCTGCTCTACATGTATATAGTAACAGTGAGTCTGCTCTACATGTATATAGTAACAGTGAGTCTGCTCTACATGTATATAGTAACAGTGAGTCTGCTCTACATGTATATAGTAACAGTGAGTCTGCTCTACATGTATATAGTAACAGTGAGTCTGCTCTACATGTATATAGTAGCAGTGAGTCTGCTCTACATGTATATAGTAACAGTGAGTCTGCTCTACATGTATATAGTAACAGTGAGTCTGCTCTACATGTATATAGTAACAGTGAGGAGTCTGCTCTACATGTATATAGTAACAGTGAGTCTGCTCTACATGTATATAGTAGCAGTGAGTCTGCTCTACATGTATATAGTAACAGTGAGTCTGCTCTACATGTATATAGTAACAGTGAGTCTGCTCTACATGTATATAGTAACAGTGAGTCTGCTCTACATGTATATAGTAACAGTGAGTCTGCTCTACATGTATATAGTAACAGTGAGTCTGCTCTACATGTATATAGTAACAGTGAGTCTGCTCTACATGTATATAGTAACAGTGAGTCTGCTCTACATGTATATAGCAACAGTGAGTCTGCTCTACATGTATATAGTAACAGTGAGTCTGCTCTACATGTATATAGTAACAGTGAGTCTGCTCTACATGTATATAGTAACAGCTGCTCTACATGTATATAGTAACAGTGAGTCTGCTCTACATGTATATAGTAACAGTGAGTCTGCTCTACATGTATATAGTAACAGTGAGTCTGCTCTACATGTATATAGTAACAGTGAGTCTGCTCTACATGTATATAGTAACAGTGAGTCTGCTCTACATGTATATAGTAACAGTGAGTCTGCTCTACATGTATATAGTAACAGTGAGTCTGCTCTACATGTATATAGTAACAGTGAGTCTGCTCTACATGTATATAGCAACAGTGAGTCTGCTCTACATGTATATAGTAACAGTGAGTCTGCTCTACATGTATATAGTAACAGTGAGTCTGCTCTACATGTATATAGTAACAGTGAGTCTGCTCTACATGTATATAGTAACAGTGAGTCTGCTCTACATGTATATAGTAACAGTGAGTCTGCTCTACATGTATATAGTAACAGTGAGTCTGCTCTACATGTATATAGTAACAGTGAGTCTGCTCTACATGTATATAGTAACAGTGAGTCTGCTCTACATGTATATAGTAATAGTGAGTCTGCTCTACATGTATATAGTAACAGTGAGTCTGCTCTACATGTATATAGTAACAGTGAGTCTGCTCTACATGTATATAGTAACAGTGAGTCTGCTCTACATGTATATAGTAACAGTGAGTCTGCTCTACATGTATATTGTAACAGTGAGTCTGCTCTACATGTATATAGCAACAGTGAGTCTGCTCTACATGTATATAGTAACAGTGAGTCTGCTCTACATGTATATAGTAACAGTGAGTCTGCTCTACATGTATATAGTAACAGTGAGTCTGCTCTACATGTATATAGTAACAGTGAGTCTGCTCTACATGTATATAGCAACAGTGAGTCTGCTCTACATGTATATAGCAACAGTGAGTCTGCTCTACATGTATATAGTAACAGTGAGTCTGCTCTACATGTATATAGTGACAGTGAGTCTGCTCTACATGTATATAGTAACAGTGAGTCTGCTCTACATGTATATAGTAACAGTGAGTCTGCTCTACATGTATATAGTAACAGTGAGTCTGCTCTACATGTATATAGTGACAGTGAGTCTGCTCTACATGTATATAGTAACAGTGAGTCTGCTCTACATGTATATAGTATAACAGTGAGTCTGCTCTACATGTATATAGTAACAGTGAGTCTGCTCTACATGTATATAGTAACAGTGAGTCTGCTCTACATGTATATAGTAACAGTGAGTCTGCTCTACATGTATATAGTAACAGTGAGTCTGCTCTACATGTATATAGTAACAGTGAGTCTGCTCTACATGTATATAGTAACAGTGAGTCTGCTCTACATGTATATAGCAACAGTGAGTCTGCTCTACATGTATATAGTAACCGGTGTCTGCTCTACATGTATATAGTAACAGTGAGTCTGCTCTACATGTATATAGTAACAGTGAGTCTGCTCTACATGTATATAGTAACAGTGAGTCTGCTCTAGTAACAGTGAGTCTGCTCTACATATTATAGTAACAGTGAGTCTGCTCTACATGTATATAGTAACAGTGAGTCTGCTCTACATGTATATAGCAACAGTGAGTCTGCTCTACATGTATATAGTAACAGGAGTCTTCTCTACATGTATATAGTAACAGTGAGTCTGCTCTACATGTATATAGTAACAGTGAGTCTGCTCTACATGTATATTGTCAGGGGTGGATCCATGATTTATGAAGTGGGGGGAAGGGGGGGGGGGGGGTGAAACATAATTTGAAAAAATACATTTCAATGATATAATGAGAACTACATAATATATAGCATTAATGTTCACAACATTCTGCGTGGGTACTGCCTAGCCAATTCATCTACAACTACTTCTCAATATTTTGGTGAAAAAATTGCATAGACAAACCATTGCGTCTCTCTTGTGTCATGGTGCTTCGCAAGGGTGATTTGATAAGCTTTAGCATACCAATAAAACATTCACACTCACAACTTGTCACTGTAATGTTCCTGGTAGTTTGTGGCTATTGTATTACTTCGATGTTGCTGCTTAGATGCAAGTCTTGACATAGACCCTTCAATACCTATTGTCTGGGCCATTCCCTTTGCTGCAGTGTACATTTTTGCATGAAATGTCTCCACTTCTGTGCGAAGCCGTTTCACATTTTTAATTACCATTTCCACTTCCTGGTAAGCCCCTGCTACATCAATGTATCGACCTTGAAGTTTAATATTTAATACTTTGTGTACTCCAAAACCTTCTTCGTGATTTCTAAGGCTACAAGAAATTGAAATTGAGATACAGCCAAGAGTAGTTATCAAGCATCTGATCTGGATTCTCTGTTCCCCCAGTACTCTTGGCAATTGACTCCAAAGAACTGACAATGGCAATGTAAAGATCAGTGAAAACCTGAAAAGCCTCATGGCGTTCCACCCACCTGGTGCAACATAGTGATTTTAGAGTTTTTCTTCTTTCTTCAGGTATAGTATCTTCTATCCATTTCGGGGGAATTGGGGAGAAAAAAAACTAAACTGTCTGCCACTTCCATCATATTGCCAACATCTCTTATGGACAACATTTCACTATGCACACATTTAACTTGTGGGATGCACAATGTGCATAGAGAGCTTTAGGATTGCTGACATTATTTTTTATGCAGTTCCTCTTGACCTACCAGCCATTTTACCAGCACCATCAAATGCCTGGCCTCTCAACAAGTGTGGATCTAACTACCAATTAGTAAGCTGACCAAGAATATCATTAGCAATTGCCTCGCATGTGATACTAGAAAGACACTCACGTAACCCTAAAAACTTTTCTTGTGGCTTTCCATCATCAACGTATCTTATGCTGATGGCTAGCTTTTCATCATTTGCAGAATCTGTTGTTTCATCTGCAATAATAGAAAAGAACCTAGATTCTCGCACCTTCGTCAACATTTTACTCCGAATTAGATCTCCACAGATTCCTATTATCTGATTTTGAGTTTCTTTGCTAATATATGTAGCCTGGCACTTGCTATTTCCAAATGTTACTTCAAGAATTGATCACCTGCATCAACTCGAATCTTCAACAGAGGTTTGAAGTTCCCCATGTTCTCACTACTATTTAGCTCCAGAAATCCATCGTCTAACTGAATCCTAAAAGCCAATCCTTGCTGCCCACAAAAGATAACTGTGGCTGCAATAGATCTTAGTTTCAGCCGGTTTTCAGCTACAAGTTTAGCTTTGTGGCAGCAAATTTGCTGATCTACTGACAATAATGTATTTTCTTGAATTGCACAGATGCCAGTGCTTTTTACAGCTATTTGATGTGATAGCCTTTCCTTAGACTTTGTAGAAAAATGCTCATTCAATATTTCTTTTGCTCCCTTCAAATTTTTTAAAGGCCGCTGAAACAAGACCCCCTAACTCTTGTGCAGGTGATTCACTCAGTGCAAAAAGAGCACTAAATTTGCAGATTCTTCCATCATCTGAAATAGAAAATGTGAGGCCATTGTATTGATCTAGCCAGCTATTTTGAAACCTGCGGTCATAATCATCAAATTTGTGTACAGGGAATACATATTTTTTTATCTGGCACAAAATTATGCTTCAGGAGCTACTTGTATGCCTTCGCTTAGTCTCTAACCTCACCTGATTCAATGGAAGGATCAATAAGTCATTGTCGAAGAACTGCATTCACCTGATTCCAATAGCAAGACCAATGGTCAATACCAAAGAATTGCTTTCATCCTCAAAATCACTTTGACTTGATTGAGTATCAGTAGTATCAGCAGTGGATTTGTAATTTGAGTTCAATTAGTTCACCAAATTAGAATGGCTACAATCATTGGTGGATGCTTCTTCAGAAGAGACAGTTGGAACAGATCTACCTTCATCACTACATGCCACAAAAATGTAACTAAAGCTTTGCTAAAAATTTAAGTAACACAATAGACATACGCTTTGTTCAAGGAATGTTGAATGTTCATGCTCTGGACTTTCTTAGCAGCTGGTCCTTTAGACTTGGCTCTCTTAGACATCTCAGAAGTCGCATGTGATCTAAGGTCCCAAAGGTCATGAGCATGCTTATAGTTATAGGCACTTTGAACACATGGGTAGATGGCAAACAGCTGGCTAACACCTAAGCACCTATAGTGTTAACCAGCTGACAATCACCCAGCCAAATTAGAAAGTGCATGATTGAATTTGCAAGATCAGATTTGCCAACTCCCCAAAAATTGGAAAGTGGAGACACAGCACTGAGTGGAGACCCTGCCATCACCAGCACTGAGTGGATAACCTGCCATACCATCATAGATTAGCACAATAGGCAAGGTTGGACAAACTTGTTTCCTAGCAACCACTGGTCAAGTTTCTACCAAGTCTACAGACAGTGTGCAATAGCTCCTCATGTTCACATCACGCCATGCAGGATGTCAAAATAGTCACAAGGACACTAACTGGCCATGGGGTGCTTTTGGGTGAGCGTGGGACACCTTTGTATTCCTCTGTACACACTAATTACCAGCACATATCCTGCGCAGCATCCACTCAACAATGGAGGACATGGTTCCCTGTGCACTCTGCGAACTTACCTGCACAGAGTTCAATATGCACACAGTTAAGATCGTATCACATGGCAAAAACGATTTTAGCTATAAACAACACGAAAAAGATCAATGTAAAACACAAATTAACAACAATACCAAATTCAACAACAAAACAAAAAAACACCTAAAAACAACAACAACAACAACAACAACATGGTATTCACCTCTTCATTGTCAAAGAGTCCAAGCATTCGGACGTTTATATCATTAACCTGTTGACCGGCTTGCAGTAGACCCTTGTAATATGTTAATCAAGGAGAATAAGGGTTAATTATATAGAATAAGAGTTAATTACATAAACGTGCTGTACAAATATCTCTCAATATGCTTGCAGCCTCCAGTTCATCAAGTTATCAATACGAGGAGCAAAAATTAACTCTTGGAAAGCTCCAACCAACGTCTATGGAATTGTACAGACATTAAAACACACACAGGTCACACACACACAATAATTACAACAAAACACGATAATGACAACATCACACGATAAGTACAAAAACACACGATAATTACAACAACTAAACACGATAATTACGACAAAACAATTATTACAACAAAACACGATAATTACGACACACGATAAGTACAACAACGACCCCAAAAAAATGATAATTACAACAACAAAACACAATAATCACAACAACAAAACACGATAATCACAACAACAAAACACGATAATTACAACTACAAAAACGATAATTACAAAACAAAACACGATAATTACACCAACACCAACAAAACCCCAATATTTACATATTTACAACACAATAATTACAACAACAAAACACGATAAGTATAACAAAACACGATAATTACAACAAAACAATAATTACAACAACAAAACACGATAATTACAACAAAACAATAATTACAGCAACAAAACAATAATTACAACAACATAACTAGATAATTACAACAAAATACACAATTACAACAACAAAACACGATAATTACAAGAACAAAACACTATAAGAACAAGAACAAAACACGATAATTATAACAAAACAATAATTACAACACGATAATTACAACAAAACAATAATTACGAAAACAAAACAAGATAATTACAATACAAAATACGATAATTACAACAACAAAACACGATAATTACAATAACAAAACACAATAATTACAACAAAACACGATAATTACAACAAAACAATAATTACAGCAAGATAATTACACCAACAAAACAATAATTACAACAACAAAACATAAAAAAAAATATGCCAAGGTAGCAATGAGACAAATACAATTATGGCCCTCAGGACCTTCACTTGGGCAACTATTTTTGTTAAAAACAGTGAGAATAAATGGATGCAGACAATTCAGTGGCGGATGTAGAAGGGATTGACTGGTCTCATTCGAGATCCCCTTTTCTCTAATCTCCCAAACTCCAACTAAACAACAAACCTGCAATGCTTTTTGCCTTTTCTTGCTTATTGCTTTTTCTTTTAGCTAGCTACGTTTACTCTGCTAGCTGGCTGACCCATAGTCTGCAAAGTGGGGGAAACATTGGGGTATGGCTGCACCAGACTAAACCTTACCTTTATCCTCGTTCCAAATGTTCAGCACCTGGTTAATCTCCAAGAAAGATTTACTGTCGACTGCTGTAACCCACCAAAATATGTTACTCATGGCTCAGTCAAAGTTAAAGGCTTTTTTCCAAGCCACCCCAGGCTCCCCTGCAGCTAAGTAAGTTGATCCAGTGATTGAGAATATCATGCTATTGAATAGATTGCTCACTTAGTCTATACTAGTACTAGCTAGCTATAGTACTTGCAGCCAGCCACTACTGTTAGCTAGTAGAATCAGAAATTTCCACATTTAATGCATAGGAAACAAAAAAGGACCAATAAGAACACCACTTTTCCCTAGCTGTGGTACCTGTCACTCTTCATGGGTCTCCTGTTTCAGTCCATTGTGTCTCCTCCGTGCCCTCTGTGCCTCTGATTCTCACACAGCCCTCTGTGTTCTGTCACAGAGCACTCTCTATCTCTGTCTCCCACCCAGTGTGTGTCTCTCACCCAGTCCTCTCTGTGTGTCTCTCCCACCCAGCCCTCTGTGTGTGTGTCTCCCACCCAGCCCTCAGGCTCTGTGTCTGTGTTTCTCCCTGAGCCTACTGAGCCTGCGCTATTACTGCCTTAATGTTCCACTTCTGTCCTGCCCTCTCATTCTGCGTCTCATCACAGCAGTGTTGCCATAATTTTTTTGGTAATTTCCAAATTATTCGCCTGTGTTATCAAAAAAATTTGGCAACAAAAAATCCAAACAAAATCCAAACAACAATTTCATGAGAAATAACATACTAAAGTGTGTTCATAGCATTTACACATGTCTTTAATAATTCAGTGTTCGGTTTAAATTCGTAGCATTTTTGAGGAACATTGAATTGTACTGTTAAAAGTGAATTTAATGTAGAAATTCCTGGAGAGTGGTTTTGAAATAGGCTACACATGGTATGATCTGCATGAAATGTCAAATAATTTTTTAATGATGAAAAATCCAAACATTTATTGATAAAATCCAAACATAAAATTTAAGGATCAAAAATCCAAACAGATTGGATAAAATCCAGCACTATGGCAACACTGCATCTGCACTGCACATCCTTGTCCACTTTTTCTGCTGCTTCTTCGTCAAGTAGTTCAATTGATTTTAAGAAGTGTGACGATATTGGCTTGCTTCTGTGCTCAATGCCACAAACAGATATCCTGAATTTGGCTCCAGAGTGCAAGTATTCACATTTAGTTAATCAATTTCAGCCTGATAGTACCTTTACTTTTCCAAGTAGTTATTTAGATGGCTGTAATAGGTCTTGTCAACATAATTACTTGGCTGAAAACCCTTGGTTTGTTTATAGTAAAGTAGAAGATAGAATATTTTGTTTGCCATGTGTTCTCTTTGCTACAAAGGGTTTGGGTCATTTTGTATGTAATGGATTTAATGCATGGTCTAGGAAAACTAAAAAGTTTGCCAGTCACAACTGTATGGAGTACCATCAGCTGGCTTTAGCTCGGGCAGATGCTTTAAAGTCTTCCCATGTGTGTCCAGAGTCTTCTATTAAGAATCGTTTACTGCATATAGATGAGAGTAACATAGCAACAAAATAAGATGTATGGCTGATGCAATACTTCTTTATGACAAGCAATGCATAGCTATTCGAGGACACAGAGATGATAGTATGGTTGATTCTGAGGTCAACAGAGGGAATGTTTTAGCACTTCTAGAATACTCTGTGAGGTCAGGAAATGTTGTATTAGCCAAGCATTTGAAAAATGCTTAAAAATGCAACTTATACTAGCAAAATCAACTCATTGAGTTGCATAGGTGATCATATTAGAGTTAGTATAATACAGGAAATTAAACAAGCTAAATATTAATCTATTCTTTGTGATGAAGTCGTTGATATATCTACTAAGGAGCAGGTGTCAGTAGTGTTAAGATTTGTAGATATTAATTGTAATATAAGAAAAGAATTCTTAGATTTCATAAGTACAGAAAGGATCACTGGAGAGGTTTTGGCCCATGCAATAAAAGAAGCACTGAACAAGTTTGACTTAGACTTTGAAGATTGTAGGGGGCAAGGCTATGATGGTGCTAGCAATATGTCTAGTGCAAGGGGTGTGCAAGGTCGTCTCTTGACAGAAAATCCTAAAGCCACATATATCCAATGTAATAGTCACGTGCTGAATTTGTGTATTGTTGAAGCTTGTAGTTACCTCCTATTCATAATATGAATTCTACTGTTACTGAGACACCATACTTCTTCCATTATAGTGCGTAACGGCAACTATTTCTTGAGAAAGTAATTGATAAGGAAACTAGCGTTGTTAAAGTTAAGGAACTTTGTAGAACAAGATGAATTTATTGGCATGAAGCTTATGAAATTTTTTTATTTTCAATTCCTTGTAACTGCAATGGAAGCAATTGCAGAATGTGATCCTAAATATGGGGATATGAACTGGAGTACGAAAACAATTGTGTCAGCCAATGGCTTGCTCAAGATGTACCTTTCCTTTCCTTTTATCATCTATTTCATAACAACAATAGATTCTATGTCTATTATAAAACCTATAAGTGTAAAATTACGAAAGAAAAGTAGTGATATAGTTAAAGCTTATATGGATGTTAAAGACGTGCTGAATAAACTTTGGGCTGTTTCGTCAAAGTGAGGAAATGTTACATTCATTGTATGTGCAAGCTGAAGCTACAGCTCATGATGGTTCCTGAAGTCCCATGTGTATCTGCTCGACAAACTTACAGAAATAATGTGGAGTACAGTTCTGTGGAAAAATGCTAGCAAAGAACTGTTTGCTTCCTTTATTGGACCACTTAGTTCAACAAATGAATGATCGGTTTGGTAAGACTCAAACAGTAGCAGCCAATTTAATCAATCTTGTACCATCTATAAGCACTACTCGGGATGATATATCTTCAGAGGACTTGATTTCTTTATATAATGATGACTTGCCAAGTACTGGACTTGTGTCTACTGAAATGTGGAGACAGAGGGCAAACTGGTAGAGTCAAGATGCTGACAAGCAGCCATCCACCCTTCAATCAGCTCTGAAAGAGTGTGACAAGGATTAATTTCCTAACCTTTACATACTGCTGTGCATCGCATGTACTATTCCAGTCACATCATGTGAGAACGATGGGGCCAATAGTACCTTAGAAACCTTAAAACTTTCTTACGTAGTAGTAGTATGGTGCAGGCCAGATTATCCGCATTGACATTGATGCATACTCATTATAGTTTTCCTGTTGATCTAGATGATGTTGTTGATAGATATAAACTTAAATGTAATAGGACAATAGCTTCCTTTTTTTCTCCAATTATTGACCCTTGGACTTCATGATTCAGATTCACAATTTATATATATATCATTGTGATAACCAATCATAATAACTTTGATTTGTTGTTCATATATTCACTGTAATTTAGTCTTCTCTCTACAGTTTGTATATGCTATATTTGATATAATATATCATTTTATTAAAAAAAGCCCCCCCACACACACACCCAAGTATTCCTAGATCCACCCGTGGACCATGTCCACTAACTTTGACCTTTCAAAAAATAATATACAGTTCCTGGTGCTTGACTGGGAGACTCTGTACTTATAAGGGAGGATTCTCTGACACTAGGTGCAAAAATTAAACAGCAAACACACCTACAGACTTCATAGCTCGTTTTCTTCTGTGAGTTTTCTTTGTGGAACCTAGTCTAGTCCAGTAACAACAAGTTAGTTGCCTATAGGAAAACCGATTGCATTTTATATCCCTAGATCTTTGATTATTATATCCCTAACTTTCTCAATTAATAAAGGAGCAAACATAGCGTTGATTTGTAGTTTTGGGGGGGTGGGGTGGTATTTTAGGGAAAACAAAATTAACTCGTTCCTGGGAAAGAAAGCTCTACAGTGCTTTAAACATTTAACTACTATATAGAAGCTATAGTTAAGTAATTCCTTTCAGTGCAAAGTTTTGTGTTTTTTTACCCGCCTATTACAAAAATTATTATAAAATCTGATTATGCATTAGTTTTCTACCCAAGATCTACAACTGCTGGCAGGAGAGAAACTCAGGAATGCTTCCTGTAAGCATTACTCTTGCCTTGATGAACCTTTTAAGTATAGGGTTAGTCAAACTATCTAACTAGTGCACTTTCAATACAGAATTTGGGAAGGCTGTGGCTTCTAAGAATAGCTATAGCCGCTGCTGGTCTAGGATTAGTGCTACAAAGCAAGCACACTGATGAACCAGCAATGTGGTTTCAGGACCACATCACATTCTTGTATAGACTTGATTTCCATTCTAGCTTTGGGTGCAACACATCACTGGACACAAATTGGTGTACTTTTATTATTATTATTATTATTATTAATATTATTATTGTTGTTGTTGCTGTTGTTGTTCTGTTGTTGTCATTGTTATTGTTGCTGCTGATGCTGTTACTGTTGCTGTTGCTATTGTTGTCGTTGTTGTTGTTGTTGTCGTCATTGTTGCTGTCGTTGTCGTTGTTGTTGTCGTCATCGTCATTGTTGTCATTGTTGTCGTTGTCGTTGTTGTTGTAGTTGTTGTTGCTGCTGCTGCTGCTGCTGTTGCTGTTGCTGTTGGACATGAGCTAATGGACTGCAGAGCAAGGATAGAGACAGAGGAACCAGGAAGCTTTCCCCAGGACTCAAAGGACAAGAGGAAGAGGAACCTTCAATACATCACGTGCTTCAACTGTCATCAGAAGGGCCGCTACTCTGCAAATTGTCCACAGAATGCACTCTTCTGCATGGAGAGGAGGGTCAATTACAATGGAACATCAGTGATAATAGAGCCAACAGTCAGACCATGGGATAACCATAACCAGGTTAGGTAGAAGGTCATGTTGATGATATTTTGTTGGAGACAGGCTGCTCCAGAAGTCTGGTAAGGAGTGAGCTGGTGCAAATGAAAAGTTTCTCGAGGGAGAAGTGGTGGCCATTCGATGTGCACAGGGAGAGACTGTGTCCTACCCATTAGTACCGATTCCGGTTCAGGTGGAGGAACACACCTTTGAGGTAGAGGCTTCTGTATCAAGCACCTGCAATGTCCATGTTGCTAGAGGGATGGATGTGTAGAGTTTATGACACTTCTTGGGAGTGAACATATTAAGCCTACAGATGATGCAATGTTTGTCACAATGAGGGCACAGGACAAGCAACAGCTAAAAGAAGAGATGGAGTGTGTGAAATGACAGAAGATGTCAGATGTAGAGGCAACTCCATTGGTGGAACAAGCTGACCAGAACAGAGATGAGGATCCAGATAAACCTCATGGTACATTCATGTCCCACCTCCATGATGATTTGTTCCCAGCAGGTTGAGTGAAGAATCGTCTGACAAGGTGTGAGAAGCGTACAGGACAATAGGAGATATCAGAAAGAGAGAGGCACTGGCAGAGAGGAGGGAGCAGAGCTACCACCCACTGGGGTGTGCATTATTTCACAAGCTAAGCTACGGCAGTTGCAAGAAATGGATGTTACTTTGGAAGCCACCCAGAAGTCAACAGAGGGTCGCCCTTCAGCCATAGAGTAGGTTTCTTCAGGAAAGATGGATTGCCATACCAGCACTGGGGCCCTCCTGGGCACCACTCAGAGACAATGGGATGAGAACAGCTTGTCCTACTGTCGAGGTACTGTATTCAAACTCTCTTATTTTAATCCCCTTGCAGTGCACATCAGCAAAGGGAAGACAGCAAGCAGGATCCTTCTACTGGCCTATACTGTACGAGTCATGGCAGATTACTGCTGGAGTTGTAGGACCTGTCAGAAGGCTGCACATCAGGGAAGTCATTGGGCACCCCTGCCAGTGATAGAGGAACCATTACATAGGATTGCAATGGATATTGTTTGGGCAACCCCAAGAAGTCACTCAGAAAGAGATACATCCTGGTGATATGCGATTGTGCCACCCATTACCCTGACACCTTTCCCCTTAGATCTATTGACACAGAGTGTGTAGCAGAAGAACTGGTCCACCTCTTCTCCAGAGTAGGTAAGGGAAATACTCACAGATCAGGGCAGCAAATTCACATCAAAGTTGCCCACAGAAATCTATCAGATGCTACATGTTCATCCTATCTATACGACACCATACCATCCAGACTCATGAGATGGTTGAACATTTTAACCAGACCCTGAAGCCTATGCTACATAAGTACTCCATGATGGAGGGAAAAGACTGGGATAAGTTATTACCTTATGTACTGTTTGCATATCGCGAGGTTCTCCAAGCACTACTGGTTTCTCCCCATTTGAGTATAACACTTTGACAGATCAGTACATGGACCACTGGATGTTTTGCGGGAGATCTGGGAGGCAGATGAGAAGAGCAGTGACAGTATTATCACACATGTGTTGATAATGAGGGAGAGGCTTGAGCTGATTCCAGTGCTGGTCAAAGAGAATATGACTACGGCAAGAGAGAGCCAGAAGGCCAGGTAAGACAAGAATTCTATGGAGTGCGAGTTCAAGCCAGATAACCCGGTACTTGTACTGTTGCCCACCTCTACTCACAAGTTAGTGTCAGGGACCCTACTATGTTGTGAAACAAGTAGAGCAAATTGATTACATGGTGGAGATGGAGTGTCATAGAAAGAAATACAGGATGAACATGTTAAGATTGTTTGTATCCCGTATGCAGAGGAATCCCATGATGGGGATGTGGTGGACGATGTACCAGTGTGAAAAGAGGAAATACACAAACGATCGGAGAACACCTCACCAAACAACAGAAAATGGAGAAGAGTCAGCTACTGGAAAAGTGTTCCGGAATGAACCCGGGAAAACAAACTTGATCAGGCATGATCTTATCTTGGGTTCTACTCAACCGATTCGACTTCCTCCTTACAGAATATCACAGGCATATCATGGTGCAGTGCAAGAAGAGTTGAAGGATATGCTAGCAAGTAGTACTATCGAACCTTCAGACAGTCACTGGAGTAGGGAGCGCGAGTTCAAGCCAGATAACCCGGTACTTGTACTGTTGCCCACCTCTACTCACAAGTTAGTGGCAGGGACCCTACTATGTTGTGAAACAAGTAGAGCAAGTTGATTACATGGTGGAGATAGAGTGTCATAGAAAGAAATACAGGATGAACATGTTAAGATTGTTTGTATCCCGTATGCAGAGGAAGCCCATGATGTGGATGGTGTGGGACGATGTACCCGTGTGAAAAGAGGAAATACACAAACGATCGGAGAACACCTCACCAAACAACAGAAAATGGAGAAGGGTCAGCTACTGGAAAAGTGTTCCGGAATGAACCCGGGAAAAAAACTTGATCAGGCATGATCTTATCTTGGGTTCTACTCAACCGATTCGACTTCCTCCTTACAGAATATCACAGGCATATCATGGTGCAGTGCAAGAAGAGTTGAAGGATATGCTAGCAAGTAGTACTATCGAACCTTCAGACAGTCACTGGAGTAGGGAGCGCGAGTTCAAGCCAGATAACCCGGTACTTGTACTGTTGCCCACCTCTACTCACAAGTTAGTGGCAGGGACCCTACAATGTTGTGAAACAAGTAGAGCAAGTTGATTACATGGTGGAGATAGAGTGTCATAGAAAGAAATACAGGATGAACATATTAAGATTGTTTGTATCCCGTATGCAGAGGAAGCCCATGATGTGGATGTGGTGGGACGATGTACCCGTGTGAAAAGAGGAAATACACAAACGATCGGAGAACACCTCACCAAACAACAGAAAATGGAGAAGAGTCAGCTACTGGAAAAGTGTTCCGGAATGAACCCGGGAAAACAAACTTGATCAGGCATGATCTTATCTTGGGTTCTACTCAACCGATTCGACTTCCTCCTTACAGAATACCACAGGCATATCATGGTGCACGCAGCAGTGCAAGAAGAGTTGAAGGATATGCTAGCAAGTAGTACTATCGAACCTTCAGACAGTCACTGGAGTGCTCCAATAGTACTTATCAAGAAGAAAGATGAATCATGAGACTCTATGAGGAGTATGGACGTCTCAATACATTGACAAAATCAGACGCCTACCCAATGCCAAGAATTGACGACCTCATCAATAGTCTTGGTCAGGCAAACTACACCTCAACTCTTGACCTCACTAGGGGCTACTGGCAGGTGCCTTTGGCAAAGGAATGATGGAAGAAACAGCCTTTGCCACTCCATTTGGTCTCTACCAATTGTCTGTCATGTATTTGGGTTGTAAGGGGCACACGCAAGGTTGATGGACCAGCTAATCTGTTGGATGGAGTATGCAGGAGCCTATCTTGATGATCTAATCATCTTCAGTGAAACCTGGGAGGAGCATCTCGATCATCTGCGAGTGACATTGAGTTGGATAAGGGAGCCAAGATTAACCGTGAAGAAGGAAATATCAGCTTGGGGCTCATCACTCTATGACACCAAGTGGATGGGGGAATGGATCGACCCAAGCAATCGAAGGTTTCAGCAATTGAGATGTTGGAAGTCCCCAAGACAAAATTGGTGCAAACGTTCCTAGAGATTATGGGTTATTATCACAACTTCATACCAAACTACTCATCTCTGGCATCTCAGCTCGCAAATCTCACCAGGAAGTCAGTATCTATGAAGGTTGTTTGGGATGGTCAGTGTGCTCAAGCATACGAGACACTAAAGGAGTCATTACGCAAAGACCCATTGCTCTATAGTCCATATATTATCAAAACCCTTTACCTTGCAGACCGATGCCGCAGACTATGGAGTAGGAGCCGTCTTGAGCCAGCCAAATGCTGGAGGATATGACCACCCGATTGCATAATCAGTAGGAAGTTCCATCCAAGAGAGCAGCAATATTCTACAGTGGAAAAAACGTGCTTGGCAATGAAGCTAGGGGTGAAGCTTTTCGCTGTATATACCTGCTAGGCACCCCTTCAGTGTACAGATGGATCATCTATGTCTTGTGGGGCTGGATCATCTCAAATAGAACAAGCATGTCTTACCAGATGGAGCTTATCACTTCATCCATACTGTTTCCAAGTCATCCATCGAGCAAGCTCTACAAATGGCAATGCCGATATTCTTTCTGAAAGTGCAACTAACTAGTTTGTTGCAGGAGAAGGAGGTAGGAGCGTGATGAATTGACTTCGAACTTGGTGTAGTTGTTTATGTTTGATTGTCAAGTGTGTAGCTGGTGGTTAGTATATCTGTAGTTTGTGGTGCAAGATCACCCTTTGATGTGTATTTCTGGTTGTGCAATTTTTTTTGCTGACACTGCAGATAACTGTGGGGTTTACAGAGGGAAACACCCCACCTCAAACCAGTAGGCACCCTAATTACATCATCTTCCATTCAAAGGCCTAATGATGACATGTGTAGAGCATGAATTCATGCACCCGACTCCTTCTTAGCTGCATCCTGAATGTGTACCCAGGTAGCAGCCGAGTTCAGGAGAATTAAAAGAGGCTTGAACACATGGTTCATCTCAGGCTTTTTGTTGTGAAGACATGGTGACTCACATCTGTGACCTTGACTCCACATTTCCAAGTCATTGAGTCTGCACATAGGTGGTCCGGAAGAACCTGGTGGGCAAGTCAAAAGCACTGGAAGCTTTCTTTAAAAAAACAGAGGGTGTAGGCAATTTAATACCCAGACCACCAAGTTTCTCCAGAAATGATGCCCGAAACCAAGCTTGATAGTTTGTGTTAAGGAGAATGGAGAATGTTGGTGAACTCACTCAGATGGAACACTGAATTGAGTCAAAATCTTGAAGCTCTGGTGGAGAATAACAGAAGGATTCTAATGGGAGTAGTTTGGGCTAGGGCTGAAGTTATTTGGGATTTACGAATGCATGACAAAGCAAGCAGAAAGCATGAGATCATGGAGATGTCGGAGTCCACTTCCCATGACCTCCAACTTCATATCAATCAGCACCTCAATCCCCTCCATAGCACATAAAGGAGTGGCAGCCTCTGTGAGGGCAAACTGAAGTATATAGCACAGAGGGATTTTCCCAAAATCTCTGCATCTGGTTCACACTTCTTATGGTTGAGCTCCAACCCCAGCTCCCCAGCCACACTTTCCACTGTGTTAAGATCACCGAGTACATCATCACACCATCAAGAGTGCCATTACTTACATAAAACACGATACATAAGTAGTCTTGCATTGTAAAGAGTGAGACAAAACAAAAGTGGACTGAGAGGATCCCACTGATAAACTCCTTCTGATGACTGAATTGTGGATAATGCCACGATGAGAAGTTAGCAACACTGGGATTAGATCTATTACGCTGATACCTACATATCAGGATTTTGGTATGGAATAATCTACATCCCAATGTCAAGCCTGCATGCATTAGTTACAGTACAAGATATTAATAATAATAAAATTATACTTTTGAGCAAAACCATTATCTGCTCGTGTTTACCTGCATAATTTACAAATGGCCCATATCTCCCGATGCTCAATGTGTTTAACTCCATTCATCAGCAAAAGGTGTCCCTAGAATTATATTTGTTGTCTATTGAATGATAAAGGTCTCCTAATGTGTTTGTCTATTGTATTTCTCCCACTTCCAACACATGAGTACATGTGCTAAAACTAATGAACAATCTTAATAGTGAAGACTACAATATTTTTGCAAGAACTCATCTTTTCTTAAAATTTTAAAAATAAGTGACGAAGTTATTTAGTTGTTGATGTATGAAAAACAGAAAACTAATTAATTAAACAAGAATAACAACAAAAATAATAAAAAGTAGTTAGTATTAATTTTAATACAACTAATTAACTAAACAAATTAAAAAAATAACTAAGTAGGTGTTGTTTTTCAGGTTAAATGTGAAAGTTGGTAAAGATTGTCAACACAATTACTCAAGTTTGAATCACGTGCAATAAACCGAGCTCATTCAGAAGCTGCATGTTTTTGCAGTAAATAAATGAATGGTCATTGGTAGCTTATAATCTCTTGTGTACACTTAAGAATAACATTTGCTGTAAATCATTGTTTAATTCTGGAATTCTCCCGAGTAACTTGTGAGGACACTGCTTGACTAGCTATAATACAATACTTAAGGGAGGAAATAACAATGACAAAAATATAAATGTGATATAATATGTGGGATTGACTTGTTAAAAATACATACAAGTGTAGACCACAAACTTTAGAAGAATAACATTTGCTGTAAATCATTGTTTAATTCTGGAATTCTCCCGAGTAACTTGTGAGGACACTGCTTGACTAGCTATAATACAATACTTAAGGGAGGAAATAACAATGACAAAAATATAAATGTGATATAATATGTGGGATTGACTTGTTAAAAATACATACAAGTGTAGACCACAAACTTTAGAGGACCTTTTACCTTTAAAATGTATCTGTTGTGTACATTATTTATAAGGTTAAGGGTCTTCAATTATGTACATTTATGAATTCATGTTTCCTCTCTTTTTTGACACGTCAACAATGCAGACATGTTTAAAAAAGAATTTTTTTGTCCTGCTGAAGTTGGACATGCATCATCATTTCTGCTTTCTCCGAAACTTTGGGATCCAATTGAGTGTGGTTAATATCCCGATCATGTGATATGGAATGCATGCTCAGTTGCCTGGTGGTCGTGAACATGAAGGTCAAAGTGCTTCATATGCTTGGCCAGGTAACACAATACAGAAATATATTTTTAATATAAGACTCTCCTTAGATTTCAACTCTCCCTGCCTCTGTTATAGTTCATTCATAATCAAGTTCCCTCGCTTTAATTTCACATGACTTGGATGGCTGCCTACTACACAATTGAAGAAATATGCCAAAAGGAAATACACTTAACTAACATCACAGCAACCACGATAAAAGTTTTTGGCTTATAAAATTTAGTTCAATGACGAATGGGAATGCCTTATAATAGTCCCTTCCTGCAATAGACCAAAAAAAAACACTATCATTAATGACCTTCAATATACGTAGTATTACTTGTTATACTTATACCTTCACTAAAGTTCCAATAATGTGATAGTTTACTACGTAAGTATAATTATATATGCCACTAGATGAATAACTAATTATATACATCAAGTGCAAGTCACATGATATTCATATTCTTAGAGTAGTTATTAATGATTACAAAACTTACATCACAAAGTGTTTTCTACACTTACATTGGTAGTGTAAATCCCACACCATAAGTATGATACATGCAACACATTTTAAACCCATTTTTAACCGAAGAAACCCTTATCAAAATGATTTCCAGGTTATCAAGGTGTTTCGAACACACTCTTGTCTGGAAAGTAGATGATTGTCTCACCTTCATTTTGAAACTGCTTGAGCTCTATTTCCCCAACACATTAATTGCGAGGACCCGCGAGGGATCTCTCACTTCCAAGGTGATAGTAATGTGGAAACCACTATTTTTCTTAGTGTGTCGCACCGGCAACGTCTTAATCTTCAGTATGTTTGATAAGGTGTCGAAGCTTGCGTAATCCAGTGGCATTGTTGGGAGACCTCTCAAAGGAATAATTTCGTCTACTTCTATTGTGTGCCCACTTAACACCTTCAACATCACAAGCCCATCTGCAATTATATACGACCATGTTAGGAAAAATGGAGAGCTTTTGATGGTCGTGATAACTGGAACAAAATGGTAGCCATTCTTCATGCATAGCAAGACATGTTTTTGTAAAATATACTGACATAACTGTCATTTATTATCTTTTAGCACAATCGGAATCGGAAAATAAAGAAACAAGTTTTCTTGAACATATTTACGAAGTTGAAATGAGGCTCTCTAATTTTCTAATATTGGAGGGTGTGTTTGTGTGTGGATGTGTGTGGATGTGTGGGGGGGGATGCGGGAGGGGGGAGGGATGAGGGAAGAGAGAAGTGGAAATGATTGGCAGCAGATCCTGAGCATAGCATTTCCCTTCCAACTTATCGATCATAAGCACAAAAGCAGAGAAGAAATGCATCTGTAACCAACCACCCCACCACTTCAACATCGTCTTACAACAAAATCAACCAATCCCTCAAAAAGATAGAATCAATGTTCATTTTAGATAACTGTATTATTTCTTCATTTGTCAATCCTGGCAATTTGCAAAGCATCAGCTAATCGTACACATGTTCACACTGTATCCACACACACGCACACACACACACCACATGCAAGTATGTCTTCATGGGACAAAATTGTTGAATTCATTCTGGAGGCTTTCTCTGGTAGCATTAAGTGTTGGTGGTATTCATCTTACACCTTACACACCAGGCATGGAAAAGCTCCTCTTCAAGGCCCTCCTCAATGAGTACTTCACAACTATAGGGAGTAGCTTGACAGACTCCCTTTCACTGCTGGAATGAACCGATGGTGAATGGTAACAGTCAGAGATTCTTCACTGTTTGCCGATACAGATGTGGTGAAACAGAATGGACTGACAGTGGTTATAGCCTTGCTAGGTCCACTACAGTGGTGGTGAAAGACAATGGTTATAGCCTTGCTAGGTCCAGTACAGGTGTGGTGAAATGGAATGACTGACAATGGTTATAGCCGCTAGATCCACTATAGATGTGGTGAAACAGAATGACTGACAATGGTTATAGCCTTAGATCCACGCATCATTAGCTTGATATCTCTGTGTCTGGGAAACACATTTTGGCCAGATATATAAGCTACTGTATGTGGTCTGTGGCTAACATTGGAATATAGTGCCCCATGATTGAAACTCAGGAGCTAAGTCAAAACGAATTAAATTAATAAGTAGAGTGTTTGAACATGCGATGCAATTTAGTCTGGCATGGCTGACTCTTCACCTTCCTTGTCTTAGTGGACTGGCAAGGGATTTTACAATTTTAAAATGCTCCTATTTCAATGTTAATTTGGTGCGACCAAACCTTTACCTTGTTTATCTTAGGGGTTGGAGAGTAGTTTCTACGATTGCTCCTAAATTTCACTGTAAAGTTTGAAGTCAAGGAAACTGATTATATTTGTTTTTTTGGTAACATAATTAATCAACTTATTTCCCCCCTCCCCCCAAATCATTCTGTTCATACCAGCTGAGTTTAGCCTAAGAATTTGTCGGTTTAAGAATTAAGACAAAGAAACAAAAGCTATGCAGTACTACATCGCGCTATGTGTTTAAAAAAAATCCACCCAGGAGAGAATTCAGAATTCGACCTTTGCAGCTTTCCTCACCAGAAGAGCTCCAAGAAACAACAAGTAAGTGATGGACAAACCGATCAGGTCAGAGGAAGGAGGGGGAGGGGGGGAGGGGTTGGCACTTTCTGGGTGTGTCCTACTGTATATGAATTGAAATGACGAGGAGCTCTCGCTGAGGCAAAGCGCATCTTCTAAATATATACTGATGTTACATTACTGCACTGTGTTTCCTGACTCCACGCCCTCTCCTGTCCCCAGGCGGATGTTCCGAGGATGGAAGTAAAGGGTCTGTTACACAAGACTAAGGGTAGGTTATATTAGAACTAGGGTTAGTGGCATAACTGTAATGTATTATATAGCGCTAGCTATTGATTGATCTTGTTAATAGTAAAGATGTAATTTCCTTTTCTATATATATGAGGCAGGAACCACGTGAAAGAGAAAACTTACTTGTGACTGAATCTTAAGTTCTAGCACGCTAGTCCACTAAACAGTCTTATGGTGGCAGCGGTGTTTCTAACCTAGCCATGACCAGACACAACCTCGCACCGCCTGACTCGTTCAACTTTAGGAACCCAGATGACTTGCCTAGATGGAAGTGCCGCTTTGAGCAGTATCGTGTTGCCTTAGGACTATCTGAAGACAGCCCAGATAAGCAAGTTAACACACTGCTTTACTATCTGGGAGAACAAGCAGAGGCTGTTCTCATATCCATGAATGCCAGTTCAGAGGACAGGAAGGTGTATGACACAGTCGTCACGAAGCTCGATGGATTGTTCAAAGTTAGGAAGAACGTCATCTTTGAGCGGGCACGCTCCAACAGAAGGAACCAGCAGCAGGGATTAAAGTGCTTAACAATATATAATGGTATTGTATGATTTAGCTGAGAATTGTGAGTATGGAGCATTACATTCTGAATTGATAAGAGATAGACTGGTAGTCGGTATTAGAGATGTCACACTCTCTGAACAGCTTCAGACAAATGCCGAACTCAGCCAAAAAAAAAGGACGCCAACGTGAAGCTGTCCATCAGCAAGTGTCTGCTCAAAGGAGCAGAGAACCAAGGCTCTGCAACATGGCAACTACAGAAGCAATTGGAGACAGGGAGGTAGCCAGCAACAAAGATGCAAATACAAATTAAATTGAACACCCTTTACCGGAAATATGTGCACATGTTGTGGTAGAAGGCACATCCACGGGACAAGTACCCTGCCAAGGATGCTGAGTGCCACCGCTGCAGAAAGAAAGGTCACTGACTATGGAAATATGTGCTTTTCCAAGACCACTGCAGATTCAGTCGAAGCAGCGGCTGAGTCGATGGACATTGCATTCATGGACAACTTGACGCCTACAAAACCTGATACCGCATGGTTTGCACATATTCAGTTAAATAGCAAGCAGACACCTTTTAAACTGGACACAGGTGCTGAGGTCACAGCTATCAGTGGTACCCCATACCAACACCTTGGCAAGCCCAAGGCTATCTCACCCTGATAAGATTTTGTATGGCCCTTCCAGACAGAACCTAAAGGTGATCGGCAAGTTCAAAGGAACATTTACACACAAAGGTAGACAGTCACACCAACAGGTGTATTTAGACACAGGACTTAAGACTAACCTGTTAGGTCTGCCAGCCATTACTGCACTGAACCTCGCAGCTCGTATCGATACTACTGCACACGAGGAGATCGACAAAGACATACGGAAGCAGTTCCCAAGGGTTTTTAAAGTGCTGGGAAACTTGGTGAAGAGTTTGTCATTAAGCTCAAGCCAGAGGCTAACCCCCATGCACTCTTTACTCCCCGCCATATACCACTACCTCTCCGACCACAAGTGGAAGAAGAACTCCAACGAATGGAATCCCTTGGAGTAATCTCAAAAGTGGCTGAACCTACCCAATGGTGTGGTACCCAAAAAGAATGGCAAAGTCCGCATCTGCGTTGACCTCAAACCCCTTAATGAGAATGTGCTCCGTGAAGTCCACCCTATGCCTAAAGTCGATGAGACACTTGCCCAGCTGACTGGAGTAAAAGCCTTTTCCAAACTGGATGCCAACAGCGGGTTTTGGCAGATTCCGCTTTCAGAGTCATCCCGTCCACTCACAACATTTATCACCCCAAGGTTGTTACTACTTCCATAAACTAGCGTTTGGAATTTCTAGTGCTCCTGAGCACTTCCAAAAGAGGATGTCTGCAATTCTCAATGGCCTAGAAGAAGTTGTGTGTCAAATGGACGATATACATGTATTAGTGATTGGCAGAGACCAGAGAGAACATGACACAAGGCTCACAGCCGTACTCAAACGCATCGAGTCTGCTAATGCTACTTTAAACCCCGATAAGTGCGAATATTCATGAAAGACACTGAAATTCCTAGACACATTCTAGCTGAAGATGGTATTCGAGCAGATCCTGAGAAGACTACCGCAATCTGAGAGATTAACACCCCTACAATGGTTAACCAGCTAGGGAAATTTTCCAAAAACCTTGCTACTCTGACACACCCCTTACGCGACTGTTAAACAAGAAACAAGCTTGGATTTGTTCTATATATATGAGGCAGGAACCACGTGAAAGAGAAAACTTACTTGTGACTGAATCTTAAGTTCTAGCATGCTAGTCCACTAAACAGTCTAGAGAGTAACACCACATGGTGGCAGCGGTGTTTCTAACCTAGCCATGACCAGATACAACCTCGCACCGCCTGACTCGTTCAACTTTAGGAACCCAGATGACTTGCCTAGATGGAAGCGCTGCTTTGAACAGTATCGTGTTGCCTCAGTACTATCTGAAGAGAGCCCAGATAAGCAAGTTAACACACTGCTTTACTATCTGGGAGAACAAGCAGAGGCTGTTCTCACATCCACGAATGCCAGTACAGAGGACAGGAAGGTGTATGACACAGTCGTCACGAAGCTCGATGGATTCTTCAAAGTTAGAAAGAACGTCATCTTTGAGCGGACACTTCAACAGAAGGAACCAGCAGCAGGGTGAGAGTGCTGAACAATATATAATGGTATTGTATGATTTAGCTGAGAATTTTGAGTATGGAGCATTACATTCTGAATTGATAAGAGATAGACTGGTAGTCAGTATATTAGAGATGTCACACTGTCTGAACAGCTCCAGACAAATGCCGAACTCACCCTTGATAAAGCCAAAAAATCATACGCCAACGTGAAGCTGTCCATCAGCAACAGTGTGTGTTCAAAGGAGCAGAGAACCAAGGCTCTACAACATGGCAACTACAGAAGCAATTGGAGACAGGGAGGTAGCCAGCAACAAAGATGCAAAAACAAATTAAATGGATCACCCACTACCAGAAATAAGTGCACATGTTGTGGTAAAGGGGCACATCCATGGGACAAGTGCCCTGCCAAGGATGTTGAGTGCCACCGCTGCAGAAAGAAAGGTCACTATGGAAATATGTGCTTTCCAAGACCACTGCAGATTCAGTCGAAGCAGCGGCTGAGTCCATGGATATTGCATTCTTGGACAACTTGACACCTACAAAACCTGATACCGCATGGTTTGCACATATTCAGTTAAATAGCAAGCAGACACCTTTTAAGCTGGACACAGGTGCTGAGGTCACAGCTATCAGTGGTGCCCCATACCAACACCTTGGCAAGCCCAAGGCTATCTCACCCTGATAAGCTTTTGTAAGGCCCTTCCAGACAGCCCCTAAAGGTGATCGGCAAGTTCGAAGGAACACTTACACACAAAGTTATACAGTCACATCAACAGGTGTATGTAGTCACAGGACTTAAGACTAACCTGTTAGGTCTGCTAGCCATTACTGCACTGAACCTCGTAGCAGGTATCGATACTACTGCACACAAGGAGATCGACAAAGACATACGGAAGCAGGTCCCAAGGGTTTTTAAAGTGCTGGGAAACTTGGTGAAGAGTTTGTGATTAAGCTCAAGCCAGAGGCTAACCCCCATGCAATCTTTACTCCCCGCCATGTACCACTACCTCTCCGACCACAAGTGGAAGAAGAACTCCAACGAATGGAATCCCTGGGAGTAATCTCAAAAGTGGATGAACCTACCCAATGGTGTGGTACCCAAAAAGAATGGCAAAGTCCGCATCTGCATTGACCTCAAAACCCTAACGAGAATGTGCTCCATGAAGTCCACCCTATGTCTAAAGTCGATGAGACACTTGCCAAGCTGACTGGAGCAAAAGTCTTTTCCAAACTAGATGCCAACAGCGGGTTTTGGCAGATTCCACTTTCAGAGTCATCCCGTCCACTCAAAATATTTATCACCACAATTGGTCGTTACGACTTCCATAAACTACCGTTTGGAATTTCTAGTGCTCCTGAGCACTTCCAAAAGAGGATGTCTGCAATTCTCAATGGCCTAGAAGGAGTTGCGTGTCAAATGGATGATGTATTAGTGTTTGGCAGCCATTTTTCAGTCCTTTGGAGTGAGCTAGATGAGTAACATGTCAGACTAGTCTAGTTAGTCACATGTCAGACTAGTCTCATTTCAGACTAGTCTAGTTAGTCACATGAGTTAGTGGTCTAGTCATGCATCTACATAGGCATAACGCTAGGTCAGGCAGCTCAGGCAATGCCTGACCCATACTTTCACTAAACCACACCCACTTAAGTTGACCACGTGCATATCACATGGTCGCACCATTATAATTAGTCTCGTGGTCAGCCTGCTCATAGTTGTGGCTACTGTGACTGTGTAATGTTGAAGAACAAAGTGAAACTACCAAACAAACTACTCATCAGCCAATGAATTTTCACTTTCCTAGTCATTCTTTGGTAACAAGGGAGAAAAACGCTGTTTTAAACTACAAAGAAGCCAGTGATTCTGTTATTGCTCAAAGGTAAATGAGAGGAACTTGCTGCCTAGTGGACTATAGCTATAACGGAAGAGATCTAGCTTTTATTACCAAAGGCTACACTAACTAGAAAGATGCTCGTGTTGCGTTAAAATAGCTAGCTAAATTTAATTTTTATATATCTTACCATTTCTATCTTACCATTGTAGGAGCTCCAATTTTTCTAAGTATCATCAAGATGCTGAATGTCAAAATTTCAAAGTTCAGTCATTCATATTATTGTAATGTATTTTATTAAATTGCCTATATTAGTGTGGGAAAGGTACAGGGTATGGTTATACAAAATTGGGCATGGCCAGGCCACTGCATTATATATTTGCCTTACCAATGCAAAATGTACTGCTATGCCTATGATCTATAACTTAGCAAGTAAACTATGCTAAGTATATATATATATACATACACTACATTTTGTGTGCATAGATATCTGCTGTATAAAAATTAAACTTGTGATCCAGTCTGCTTTTTTGCATCATGTATTCTTTCTTTTTTTAATCCTGACTATAATGCTTGGAATCAGTAAAAATTCTGCCTATAATACTGGCATTATTCTCATTGCTTCAGCATACCTAAAATGCTCAAAAAAATGCTAGTATAATTTATTGAGCCCCAATTATAAGTCATACCCTCAAACTCTACTCCAGTAGGATAGCTTAAAGTTGAGGAGGCTTACCATCATGGTAGGCCTAGTGCTAGGACTAGCCCTCCAATACCCGACTATTATCGTGACCCATTATCTTGTTGAACTGAGGCAAATATTTAATTTCAAGTCTAGCTTATATATATTTTCCTGCCAATAATATATCTGCTTCATTAAATATATCTGAGGAGTAGTCTGAGGGTGGAGAGAGAAAAAATCTAAAAGAAGATATTTTCTTAGTATATATATATGTATAAAGATATATGTATGTATATATATATATATATATATAGCGACATATGTTATGGGATTTGGCGTAGCAGGTTGCCATTCATGGAGAGGTCCAAATAATCTTGATAGGAGGTGGTTGTTGGAATGGACATTTAAAATGCAGTTTTATAATTTCCTATTTAAATTAAATTTAAAAACAAGATTTGCGGGTTAAATATTTATAGTTAGATATAATAATGATAACAACAAACAAACATAAATATTACAAATTAGAAACAGTAAACAAACTCATTATAGAATTCCTATTCCTCAACTCCCCACCCTTTCAGATCTGGCCTAACATTGCATAATTGCAAGGGATAAGCCATTCAACTATCATTTTCTCTTTTTTATACTCACAAAAGTCCATGAGAAAGTACTACAAACTGCATCCAACACTTGGACATTTCTGTGAAATATATAATGGCATATTTGTGCATATATTGTGTAGGGACGTATTTTGCCATATATGGGTATGTTTGTAATGGACCGTACTTGTGTAGCTCTTTCTTGAGAACCAGTAGACCTTCACCCCAAAAAATCAAACCAATAAATTTAATAACCCCTCTTACAGCTAGGTTTGTCTCTATACCTTCTATACCTTTTTTCGTATACTGTCCTCTTTGATTGAACCTTTGGAATAACTCTCGAAAGTGTGCAGAGTAGGACGTTTGGACCATATTCCGGACAAGCTCGTTAATCGCATTCTATTATAAAACAAAGACCAGAAAAGGAGGCAAGTACAATCTCAATACCGATTGTATCCCTCAAAACATGATTGGCCTGTTAATTCCTTGAAATATTGATTAGGGACGGCAACGTACATACAAATTGGATAAACCGCATATGAAAGGTGTGCCTGAATTTTAGTACCTAGTAATCATATGTACCTAACCATCAAAAGGGCATAACCTTTTGTGAGAATTTGGAGATATCTAAAAGCCTAAAATTGGGAGACTCAGTTTACACAACTTTCAGGAGCCGCTTGTGCAATTGAAGAAAAACTTATTTTGAGGACAACCAGGATAAACAGAAACAACAACAACTTATATATAGTATATATACACTGCCTCAAATCCAGATAAATTTCATTTGGCTCATAAACTACATTTTTTAATGAGTTAAGAGCTCTAGTTGTGAGGATGTCTGACTACACATGCTCTGCCTCTTTACCAAGTTAGAACATATTGGAGCATGTGGTTGAGAGTTCTAGTTGTGCAAGGGTGTCTGATCACATGTGCTCTGCTGCCTATATACCAAGTTAGAACATTTTAGAGCATGTGGGTTTTTGATAACGAGGTACATTTTTGTGAAAACTCATCATAGAAAATGCTTTAGGCTGAAATTCCCACAATATTGGCAGTTAAGAAACCAAAATTGTTCACTTGCACAAGCACATCTATTCTATTTAAGTCATGTAAACATGTCTGTAATAAGCACTTAAAAGTCTCCTTTAGCAACGATTGTGTGTGTGTGTATGTGCTGACATCATGGGTTGGGTTGAGTGTTTCAAGTTTGTGTACACACATATTATATATTAAGTACGACAAATTTAAGATGTGGGGTTCTTTGCCTCATCAGTAACGGAATATAATTTTTACACATAAAAAAGCACGAAAAAACCACATCATCTCTAACTTGTAGCATTCTCCCCCCAGCTACTTCCCTTCTCCCCCCCCCCCCCCCACCCCTTACTCAGTAATCCATACAACTAACTAATAATCATCTTAATGAATAACTCACTTTAAATGCCGTTTGGATCTCAGCTGTTGTTGCTCTTTGTTCACTAGCAAGTTCCTCTTCCTCTGCTTGTCCTCTCAGCACTAGCAGACTACAGCAAGAAGGTAGCACAACTACACCAACAAGGAGCTCCTTAGCAGCCATGACCAATGAGAAAAACTGAGCAGCTGCAAACTTACGACTGGATTTTTACACTAACTTTTAATACAAATACTAACACAAGGAAATAACGGTTTATATAGACCCACAGTTTCCTTGAAGTCGGATAAATCTCAGCTATTTTTTCAGTGAGCAGCTGCCTTGTGACTTGGTTTCCTTCTGTCAAATTTCTATAACTGAGTTCCCCTCAAATGTCCCACTCAAGTCATGCTTGTGTACAATTATGTTCAAAAGTTCCATAGATACATGATGTAAAATCT
>JAQNBH010000007.1:8771643-8864143 GCA_028752905.1 Cladorhizidae sp. MBARI D1340-BT2
ATAATAATAATAAAATAATAATAATAATAATAATAATAATAATAATAATAATAATAATAATAATAGTAATAATAGTAGTAATAATAATAGTAATAATAATAGTAATAATAATAGTAATAGTAATAATAATAATAATAATAATAATAATAGTAGTAGTAGTAGTAGTAGTAGTAGTAGTAGTAGTAATAATAATAATAATAATAATAATAATAATAATAATAATAATAATAATAATAATAATAATAATAATAATAATAATAATAATAATAATAATAATAATAATAATAATAATAATAATAATAATAATAATAATAATAATAATAATAATAATAATAATAATAATAATAATAATAATAATAATAATAATAATAATAATAATAATAATAATAATAATAATAATAATAATAATAATAATAATAATAATAATAATAATAATAATAATAATAATAATAATAATAATAATAATAATAATAATAATAATAATAATAATAATAATAATAATAATAATAATAATAATAATAATAATAATAATAATAATAATAATAATAATAATAATAAATAAATATAAATAAAAAACAATAATAATAATAATAATAGTGTGATCTCTCTTGCATACGATCGGCTTCAGAGTTGGGTCTGTCAGTGTGTCACTGAGTAATGTAAAGTCAGAGATCATCTGCCATGACCCAGTCACAAGAGGGACTATATTATGCTCACTTCCAGGTGCATGTGTGACAGATCCTGATAAAGCATGTCTTCTTGGTGCACCGCTTGGTAGCGTGGAGTCGATCTCAGCTTCCCTTTTGGAGAAGGTTAAATCCCTTCAGTTAATGGGGTAAAGGCTAATCTACATCTCGGCCCATGAGACCTTGATTTTACTGCGTAGCTCATTTTCCATCCCAAAGCTGCAGTACATCCTCAGGACCTCCCCTTGCTTCCTGTCTCCTGTCCTAGCTACCTATGATGATGCCCTCAAGACTGTTGTGAGCAATATCATCAATATTCAATTTTGTGATAATGACCCTGCTTGGTCTCCAATCGGAGTGGGTGGTCTTGGTATTAGGCATGCTGTGCAGTGCCCCATCAGCCATCATGGCCTCGGCTGCTGCATGTTGCGACCTGGTCCAATGCATCCTCCCTACACACCTGCAGTCTCCCACTCCAAAATCGTGAAGAGCTGTGGTCAAAAGATCATGATTTTCCTTCACCTTCTGGTTCAGCAGCATACCTCCAGAAGTCGTGGGATGCCTATCAAGTTTCCAAAACGTGGAGTCATTGCTAAGCAACGCCTCAGATAGCCTGACAAGAGCTAGGCTTTTGGCTGTCTCTGCTAGGGAACTGGAGCATCGCTTCGTGCACCCCCAATGCTCCAACGTGGGTTTGAGGATGACCATCAGGATTGCTGTTGGCCTTAGTTTGGAGTCCCCTCTTTGCCATCCCCACTTATGCCAGCACTGTGATGCAGAGGTAGACCATTTTGGTCTGCACAGTTTGAACTGCAGGAAGAGTGAGGGTCGTCACTACCAACATTCCTCAATGAATAACATTATTCATAGGGCTATGTCATCTGCTCAGGTGCCTTCAAGGCTGGAACCATCTGGATACGGTCATACGGACGGCAAGCGTCCTGATGGAATCACCAAGGTACCATGGAAATGTGGGAAGCTCCTGATCTGGGATGTGACCTGCACCAACACTCTGGCACAGTCCTATTGTGCTTAAGCTAACAGGAGCTCAGGTGCAGCAGCTGCCATGGCTGAAGAGAAAAAGGAGGACAAGTATACCACTGCCTTACCAGGAAATTTTTTTTTGTGCAAGTTGCGGTAGAGAGGTGCCATTCCAAAGTCATTGGCCTTCCTAAAGGAACTTGGAAGGAAAATAAAGCAACACACGGGGGAAGACAATTCACACCAATTTTTTATACAACAATTGTCCGTGGCGGTACAGAAAGGCAATGCTCTTGCAGTCATGGGGGCAATGGGAGGCTGGGGCGTGGACAGTCTTGTGTAATTATTATTGTTGTTATTTTTGTTTTTGTTGTAATTTATTATTATTATTATTATTATTATTATTATTATTATTATTATTATTATTATTATTATTATTATTATTATTATTATTATTATTATTATTATTATTATTATTATTATTATTATTATTATTATTATTACTATTATTATTATTATTATTATTTTTTATATTATTATTATTATTATTATTATTATTATTATTATTATTATTATTATTATTATTATTATTATTATTATTATTATTATTATTATTATTATTATTATTATTATTATTATTATTATTATTATTATTATTATTATTATTATTATTATTATTATTATTATTTTAACATTATTATTATTATTGTTGTTGTTGTTGTTATTGTTGTTGTTATTGTTATTATTATTATTATTATTATTATTATTATTATTATTATTATTATTATTATTATTATTATTATTATTATTATTATTATTATTATTACTACTACTATTACTGCTACTATTATTGCTACTATTATTGCTACTATTATTGTTATCACTATTATTGCTACTATTATTGCTACTACAGTGTGTATGGTGGAACCACACACACTGTCATTACGCACCACAACCTCCTGTTATGGAACAACAGAGAAGCGATAAAATTTTGAATTGTTTTCAAGTTTAACAACAACAACAACAACAACAACAAGGAACAGAGAGCATAGAGCAAGGATTGTCTACCGCTACCTGTTGTTAGCAACCATCACAATACAAGAATGCACTAAAATGAAACTGCATTACCTGAAAGCTAGCAAGATGGTGAAGGAAGGCCAGGCCATTGGTGAAATTGCCAATCTCCGAGGAACTTGTCAAAGTTGAGCATGATGATCTATGCTCAGAGTCATGCTCTGACTGTTAGTTGGTGGGAGTATATCAGTTTCTTTTGAAAGTGATATTAGAAATTCTATTGATGTTTATAAAATATTTAAATAGCTAACAAACTAATATAGCCAACAGTGTGTCTTCAATGGAATTTAAAGTGTTCATGAAGTTGTCCAGAGTTAGTAGTCGACTACAGCCGCACTCATGCATGCATGCACGCACGCACACAACACACACACACACATACACCAATGATCAGAAACCCTCGTACACAGGATAACTCTCTCTGTGTATTGTGTAGTGTGAAATCTTTTGATTTAGTTTGAGGAACACCTTCAGAATAAAATCTTATTGCCAAATCACCCACAATATAGAGCCATGCTATTCAGTTCAAAAGTTAGTATGGCTGTGATGCAATGTGTGGAGGACAGTTAGCTACCAGAGGCAACCATGCTGCAGGAGAATAATTAACTTAGTACAGGAATATTGACAATTAATTTTCCCTTCCCACAGAATACAATAGCTGTAAAAAGTCCATTGCTGAAAGGCAAGAGTTGGCAATGCCACACTGACATACCTCCATAGAGGCTGCTCAATGCTATGTACATGTGTTATGTGCTCCAGGCATCAGTCAAGTAAGATCCAGTGCACTCACTCGGATATTTGAAGGAGGCAACAAACTCACAAAAAATGCAACTTTTTCTGATCTGTGAGATGAAAGTCTTACACTCTCTCCACTAATTTTGAATTTCTCAAGCCCCCTCCCCCTCCCGAGTTTTTAAGGGTTTAAATATCATTTCAGCCCTAGCATACAGACATACATACATACATACCGCATTTGTATATCAAGAGCACAACTCACGGCATTAAAAAAAGAAGTTATATTATTATCATTTGTAAGTGTGTAGGATGTAATATGTACTACACTGGGTTGAGGCATGTTTAGGTAGGTTGACAATATATAGCTCTATGAGGACACACACTAGACGAACACCACACTGGGTTGAGGCAGGTTGAATTAGGTTGACAATAGTGAAGACACACCGGACTAACAACACACTGGTTTGAGGCAAGTTTAAGTAGGTTGGCAATAGCTGTTATGGGACACACTGGACCAAAACCACACTTGGTTGAGGCAGGTTGTAGTAGGTTGACAATAAATCTATGGGGACACACACACTGGACCAACACCACACTGGGTTGAGGCAGGTTGGACAATAGCTCTACGGGGACACACAATGGACCAACACCACACCGGGTTGAGGCAGGTTGAAGTAGGTTGACAATAGCTCTATGGTAACACACACTAGACCAACACCACAGTATGTTGAGACAGTTTGAAGTAGGTTAACAACAGCGCTGCTGGGATACACTGGATCAGCAAGTTCAGGCGATGTGTTAGAATATGTTTATGTGATCAACTCTCCCTGGCATGGGGCAGAGTGTGTTTGTGTATGCACTTGTTATGTGTACATGAGGTAACCTGGAGAGGTACTTTGGGTATTTGGCCACCTCCTTAAGGATGGCAGCTGTAATAGCAGTGGTGGCATAGCGCTGGTTCAAACAAGACCTTGAGGAAGAGGCAAGATAAATATGTAGGGAAAGGGAGTTGGAGAGGGTTGAAGAGGAGAAGAAATGGTGAGGAAAGGGAAGTGGTGAGTGTTTGTGATGAAGTTTTGTCGGGGTGGGGGAGGATGAGAGACAGAGGAAAAATGGAGTGGAGCATAGGAAGTGAGATAGAGATGATGATGAAGCGTGGGAAGATGGATACACATGAAACAAATGTGATTCCTAGTCTATCCAGTGTCCTTTTTCTCTGGCTTCCTAGCACTGTACTTTATGGAGTGTAGGCTGATGGATGCTTCTCCCTGTGTTGGTGACAAATTGGAGAGGAAACTAAAACTACCTGACCAAGAATATGCTACTTGAGTAGAGCACATGAAGATGTCTGCTCTACATGTATATAGCAACAGTGAGTCTGCTCTACATGTATATAGTAACAGTGAGTCTGCTCTACATGTATATAGTAACAGTGAGACTGCTCTACATGTATATAGTAACAGTGAGTCTGCTCTACATGTATATAGTAACAGTGAGTCTGCTCTACATGTATATAGTAACAGTGAGTCTGCTCTACATGTATATAGTAACAGTGAGTCTGCTCTACATGTATATAGTAACAGTGAGTCTGCTCTACATGTATATAGTATAACAGTGAGTCTGCTCTACATGTATATAGGAACAGTGAGTCTGCTCTACATGTATATAGTAACAGTGAGTCTGCTCTACATGTATATAGTAACAGTGAGTCTGCTCTACATGTATATAGTAACAGTGAGTCTGCTCTACATGTATATAGTCAGGGGTGGATCCATGATTTATGAAGTGGGGGGGAGGGGGGGGGGGGCGAAACATAATTTGAAAAAATACATTTCAATGATATAATGAGAACTACATAATAATTATATAGCATTAATGTTCACAACATTCTGCATGGGTACTGCCTAGCCAATTCATCTACAACTACTTCTCAATATTTTGGTGAAAAAATAGCATAGACAAACCATTGCGTCTCTCTTGTGTCATGGTGCTTCGCAAGGGTGATTTGATATGCTTTAGCTTACTAATAGAAAGTTCATACCCAAAACTTGTCACTGGCAAAGTACCCATCAGCAAAAATAAAGTACGAATATAACTATTGGGGGAAAAATCTTTGTCTGGTTGACTGCATTTTCTGGCAAGTTGACTAACAGTGATGCTTGAAGTTTTTCGCTTCATTTTTGTTTCCGTAACTGAAGCCCTGAATCCAGGCACTCTGGTGGGAAGGTTATCTCTGTACAACTGTAGAATACTACCTTCAATCACTTCACTGCTTAAATCATAAGAATCAGCAGAAACAATTGAGGATGGTAATAGCTTGTTGGAATCAGTAATATTTTTTTACTTAGAATTATCAAATCGAGTCAGTGATCAAGTGATCTTGCAAGGGAATGGTTAGATTGCAGCAGTAATATTCCTGGTAGTTTGTGGCTGTTGTATTACTTCGATGTTGCTGCTTAGATGCAAGTCTTGACATAGACTCTTCAATACCTATTGTCTGGGCCATTCCCTTTGCTGCAGTGTACATTTTTGCATGAAATGTCTCCACTTCTGTGCGAAGCCGTTTCACATTTTTTAATTACCATTTCCACTTCCTGGCAAGCCCCCGCTACATCAATGTATCGACCTTGAAGTTTAATATTTAATCCTCTTGTGTACTCCAAAACCTTCTTCGTGATTTCTAAGGCTACAAGAAATTGAAATTGAGATAAAGCCAAGAGTAGTAATCAAGCATCTGATCTGGATTCTCTGTTCCCCCAGTACTCTTGGCAATTGACTCCAAAGAACTGACAATGGCAATGTAAAGATCAGTGAAAACCTGAAAAGCCTCATGGCGTTCCACCCACCTGGTGCAACATAGTGATTTTAGAGTTTTTCTTCTTTCTTCAGGTATAGTATCTTCTATCCATTTCGCTGCCTTTTAGGGGAATTGGGAAGAAAACAAACTACATTGTCTGCCACTTCCATCATATTGCCAACATCTCTTATGGACAACATTTCACTATGCACACATTTAACTTGTGGGATGCACAATGTGCATAGAGAGCTTTAGGATTGCTGACATTATTTTTGATGCAGCTCCTCTTGACCTACCAGCCATTGCACCAGCACCATCAAATGCCTGGCCTCTCAACAAGTGTGGATCTAACTGCCAATTAGTAAGCTGACCAAGAATATCATTGGCAATTGCCTCGCATGTGACACTAGAAAGACACTCACGTAAGCCTAAAAACTTTTCTTGTGGCTTTCCATCATCAACGTATCTTATGCGATGGCAAGCTTTTCATCATTTGCAGAATCTGTTGTTTCATCTGCAATAATAGAAAAGAACCTAGCTTCCCGCACCTTCGTCAACATTTTACTCCGAATTAGATCTCCACAGATTCCTATTATCTGATTTTGAGTTTCATTGCTAATATATGTAGCCTGGCACTTGCTGTTTCCAAATGTTACTTCAAGAATTGATCACCTGCATCAACTCGAAACTTCAACAGAGCTTTGAAGTTCCCCATGTTCTCACTACTATTTAGCTCCAGAGGCCCATCGTCTTGCTGAATCCTAAAAGCCAATCCTTGCTGTCCACAAAAGATAACTGTGGCTGCAATAGATCTTAGTTTCAGCCGGTTTTCAGCTACAAGTTTAGCTTTGTGGCAGCAAATTTGCTGATCTACTGACAATAATGTATTTTCTTGAATTGCACAGAATGCCAGTGCTTTTTACAGCTATTTGATGTGAAAGCCTTTCCATAGACTTTGTAGAAAAATGCTCATTCAATATTTCTTTTGCTCTCTTCAAATTTTTTAAAGGCCGCTGAAACAAGACCCCCTAACTCTTGTGCAGGTGATTCACTCAGTGCAAAAAGAGCACTAAATTTGCAGATTCCTCCATCATCTGAAATAGAAAATGTGAGGCCATTGTATTGATCTAGCCAGCTATTTTGAAACCTGCGGTCATGATCATCAAATTTGTGGACAGGGAATACATATTTTTTATCTGGCACAAAATTATGCTTCAAGAGCTACTTGTATGCCTTCGCTTAGTCTCTAACCTCACCTGATTCAATGGAAGGATCAATAAGTCATTGTCGAAGAACTGCATTCACCTGATTCAATAGCAAGACCAATGGTCAATACCAAAGAACTGCTTTCATCCTCAAAATCACTTTGACTTGATTGAGTATCAGTGGTATCAGCAGTGGATTTGTAATTTGAGTTCAATTAGTTCACCAAATTAGAATGGCTACAATCATTGGTGGATGCTTCTTCAGAAGAGACAGTTGGAACAGATCTACCTTCATCACTACATGCCACAAAAATGTAACTAAAGCTTTGCTAAAAATTTAAGTAACACAATAGACATACGCTTTGTTGAAGGAATGTTGAATGTTCATGCTCTGGACTTTCTTAGAAGCTGGTCCTTTAGACTTGGCTCTCTTAGACATCTCAGAAGTTGCATGTGGTCAAAGGTCCCAAAGGTCATGAGAATGCTTATAGCTTTGAACACATGGGTAGATGGCAAGCAGCTGGCTAACACCTAAGGATGTCACCCTTAGGTGTTAACCAGCTGCAAAGTGTGACAATCACCCAGCCAAATTAGAAAGTGCATGATTGAATTTGCAAGATCAGATTTGCCAGCCCCCCAAAAATTGAAAGTGGAGACTCTGCCATCACCAGCACTGAGTGGAGACCCTGCCATCAGTGGAGATCCTGCCATCACCAGCACAGAGTGGAGACCCTGCCATCGCCACCACAGAGTGGAGATCCTGCCATCACCACCACAGAGTGGAGATCCTACCATCACCATCACAGAGTGGAGATCCTGCCATCACCAGCACTTAAGGCCGGTTCACAATATGACGCTAGCCCAGCGTTTCGTTCCGTTCCGTTACCTAGCGTCATACCGTCAATTTGTGAACATGCTCCGTTTTGAAGAAAAGAAGAAACGGAGAGAAGCGCTAGATTAGACTCGAGTTCTGTTGACGCTAGCTTGACCAATCAGATTGCTTCATATTTTCACGTGTCATATCGTAGTTCTAATTAATGCCAATTTGACAGTCGGATGAAAAGTTAGTTGAGGCTGTGCGAAGCTTTGTATGTCTTTGGAAGGTAGGATCAAGCTCTTACAAGGATCTACGAGCTAAAGAGAGTTGCTAATTACAACAACAAAACAATAATTACAAGAACATAACTAGATAATTACAACAAAACACGATAATTACAACAAAATACGATAATTACAACAACAAAACACGATAATTACAAGAACAAAACACTATAAGTACAAGAACAAAATAACAAAACAATAATTACAACACGATAATTACAACAAAACAATAATTACAACATGATAATTACAACAACAAACAAATAATTACGAAAACAAAACAAGATAATTACAATACAAAATACGATAATTACAACAACAAAATACGATAATTACAACAACAAAAAACGATAATTACAACAAAGCAATAATTACAGCAAGATAATTACACCAACAAAACAATAATTACAACAACAAAACATTAAAAAAATTATGCCAAGCTAGCAATGAGGCAAATACAATTATGGCCCTCAGGACCTTCACTTGGGCAACTATTTTTGTTAAAAACAGTGAGAATAAATGGATGCAGACCATTCAGTGGCAGATGTAGAAGGGATTGACTGGTCTCATTCGAGACCCCCTTTTCTCTAATCTCCCAAACTCCAACTAAACAACAAACCTGCAATGCTTTTTGCCTTTTCTTGCTTATTGCTTTTTCTTTTAGCTAGCTACGTTTACTCTGCTAGCTGGCTGACCCATAGTCTGCAAAGTGGGGGAAACATTGGGGTATGGCTGCACCAGACTAAACCTTACCTTTATCCTCGTTCCAAATGTTCAGCACCTGGTTAATCTCCAAGAGAGATTTACTGTCGACTGCTGTAACCCACCAAAATATCTTACTCATGGCTCAGTCAAAGTTAAAGGCTTTTTTCCAAGCCACCCCAGGCTCCCCTGCAGCTAAGTCTAAACTGAGCAATGATTGAGAATATCATGCCATTGAATAGATTACTCACTTAGTATATACTAGTACTAGCTAGCTATAGTACTTGCAGCCAGCCACTACTGTTAGCTAGTAGAATCAGAAATTTCCACATTTAATGCATAGGAAACAAAAAAGGACCAATAAGAACACCACTTTTCCCTAGCTGTGATACCTGTCACTCTTCCTGGGTCTCCTGCTTCAGTCCATTGTGTCTCCTCCGAGCCCTCTGTGTCTCTGATTCTCACACAGCCCTCTGTATTCTGTCACAGAGCACTCTCTATCTCTGTCTCCCATCCAGCCCTCTCTGTGTGTGTCTCCCACCCAGCCCTCAGGCTCTGTATCTGTGTTTCTCCCTGAGGCTGCGCTATTACTGCCCTAATGTTCCACATCTGTCCTGCCCTCTCATTCCGCGTCTCATCACAGCAGTGTTGCCATAATGTTTTTGGTAATTTCCAAATTATTCGCCTGTGTTATAAAAAAAATTGGGCAACAAAAAATCCAAACAAAATCCAAACAACAATTTCATGAGAAATAACATACTAAAGTGTGTTCATAGCATTTACACATGACTTTAATAGTTCAGTGTTCAGTTTAAATTCGTAGCATTTTTTAGGACCATTGAATTGTACTGTTAAAAGTGAATTTAATGTAGAAATTCCTGGAGAGTGGTTTTGAAATAGGCTACACATGGTAGGATATGCATGAAATGTCAAACAATTTTCTAATGATGAAAAATCCAAACATTTATTGATAAAATCCAAACAGAAAATTTAAGGGTCAAAAATCTAAACAGATTGGATAAAATCCAGCACTATGGCAACACTGCATCTGCACTGCACATCCTTGTCCACTTTTTCTGCTGCTTCTTCGTCAAAGTGCTTCAATTGATTTTGAGAAGTGTGACGATATTGGCTTGCTTCTGCGCTCAATGCCACAAACAGATATCCTGAATTTGGCTCCAGAGTGCAAGTATTCACTTTTAGTTAATCAATTTTAGCCTGATAGTTCCTTTACTTTTCCAAGTAGGTATTTAGATGGCTGTAATAGGTCTTGTCAACATAATTACTTGGCTGAAAACTCTTGGTTTGTTTATAGTAAAGTAGAAGATGGAATATTTTGTTTGCCATGTGTTCTCTTTGCTACAAAGGGTTTGGGTCATTTTGTATGTAATGGATTTAATGCATGGTCTAGGAAAACTAAAAAGTTTGCCAGTCACAACTGTATGCAGTACCATCAGCTGGCTTTAGCTCGGGCAGATGCTTTAAAGTCTTCCCATGTATGTCCAGAGTCTTCTATTAAGAATCGTTTACTGCATATAGATGAGAGTAACATAGCAACAAAATAAGATGTATGGCTGATGCAATACTTCTTTGTGACAAGCAATGTATAGCTATTCGAGGACACAGATATGATAGTACGGTTGATTCTGAGGTCAACAGAGGGAATGTTTTAGCACTTCTAGAATACTCTGTGAGGTCAGGAAATGTTGTATTAGCCAAGCATTTGAAAAATGCTTAAAAATGCAACTTAAACTAGCAAAATCAACTCATTGAGTTGCATAGGTGATCATATTAGAGTTAGTATAATACAGGAAATTAAACAAGCTAAATATTAATATATTCTTTGTGATGAAGTCGTTGATATATCTACTAAGGAGCAGGTGTCAGTAGTGTTAAGATTTGTAGATATTAATTGTAATATAAGAAAATAATTCTTAGATTTCATAAGTACAGAAAGGATCACTGGAGAGGTTTTGGCCCATGCAATAAAAGAAGCACTGAACAAGTTTGACTTATACTTTGAAGATTGTAGGGGGCAAGGCTATGATGGTGCTAGCAATATGTCTAGTGCAAGGGGTGTGCAAGGTCGTCTCTTGACAGAAAATCCTAAAGCCACATATATCCAATGTAATAGTCACGTGCTGAATTTGTGTATTGTTGAAGCTTGTAGTTACCTCCTATTCATAATATGAATTCTACTGTTACTGAGACACCATACTTCTTCCATTATAGTGCGTAACGGCAACTATTTCTTGAGAAAGTAATTGATAAGGAAACTAGCGTTGTTAAAGTTAAGGAACTTTGTAGAACAGGATGAATTTATTGGCATGAAGCTTATGAAATTTTTTATGTCAATTCCTTGTAACTGCAATGGAAGCAATTGCAGAATGTGATCCTAAATATGGGGATATGAACTGGACTACGAAAACAATTGTGTCAGCCAATGGCTTGCTCAAGATGTACCTTTCCTTTCCTTTTATCATCTATTTCATAGCAACAATAGATTCTATGTCTATTATAAAACCTATAAGTGTAAAATTACGAAAGAAAAGTAGTGATAATAGTTAAAGCTTATATGGATGTTAAAGACGTACTGAATAAACTTTGGGCTGTTTCGTCAAAGTGAGAAAATGTTACATTCATTGTATGTGCAAGCTGAAGCTACAGCTCATGATGGTTCCCGATGTCCCACGTGTATCTGCTCGACAAACTTACAGAAATAATGTGGAGTACAGTTCTGTTGAAAAATGCTAGCGAAGAACTGTTTGCTTCCTTTATTGGACCACTTAGTTCAACAAATGAATGATAGGTTTGGTAAGACTCAAACAGTAGCAGCCAATTTAATCAATCTTGTAACCTTCTATAAGCACTACTCGGGATGATATATCTTCAGAGGACTTGATTTCTTTATATAATGATGACTTGCCAAGTACTGGACTTGTGTCTACTGAAATGTGGAGACAGAGGGCAAACTGGTAGAGTCAAGATGCTGACAAGCAGCCATCCACCCTTCAATCAGCTCTGAAAGAGTGTGACAAGGATTACTTTCCTAACCTTTACATACTGCTTTGCATCGCATGTACTATTCCAGTCACATCATGGGAACGATGGGGCCAATAGTATCTTAGAAACCTTAAAACTTTCTTACGTAGTAGTAGTATGGTGCAGGACAGATTATCCGCATTGAAATTGATGCATACTCATTATAGTTTTCCTGTTGATCTTGATGATGTTGTTGATAGATATAAACTTAAATGTAATAGGACAATAGCTTCCTTTTTTTCTCCAATTATTGACCCTTGGACTTCATGATTCAGATTCACAATTTTTATATATATCATTGTGATATGTGATAACCAATCATAATAACTTTGATTTGTTGTTCATATATTCACTGTAATTTAGTCTTCTCTCTACAGTTTGTATATGCTATATTTGATATAATATATCATTTTATAAAAAAAGCCCCCGCCCCACACACACACCCAAGAATTCCTAGATCCACCCGTGGACCATGTCCACTAACTTTGACCTTACAAAAAATAATATACTGTTCCTGGTGCTTGACTGGGAGACTCTGTACTTATAAGGGAGGATTCTCTGACACTAGGTGCAAAAATTAAACAGAAAACACACCAACAGACTTAGTAGCTAAGAATGCACGTTTTCTTCTGTGAGTTTTCTTTGTGGGACCTAGCCTAGTCCAGTAACAACAAGTTAGTTGCCTTTAGGAAAACTGATTGCATTTTACATCCCTAGATCTTTGATTATTATTTCCCTAACTTTCTCAATTAATAAAGGAGCAAACATAGCGTTGATTTGGAGTTTTGTGGGGGTGGGGTGGTATTTTAGGGAAAACAAAATTAACTCGTTCCTGGGAAAGAAAGCTCTACGTTGCTTTAAAAATGTAACTACTATATAGAAGCTATAGTTAAGTAATTCCTTTCAGTGCAAAGTTTTGTGTGTTTTTTCCCACCTATTACAAAAATGATTATAAAATCTGATTTATGCATTAGTTTTCTACCCAAGATCTACAACTGCTGGCAGGAGAGAAACTCAGGAATGCTTCCTGTAAGCATTACTCTTGCCTTGATGAACCTTTTAAGTATAGGGTTAGTCAAACTATCTAACTAGTGCACTTTCAATACAGAATTTGGGAAGGCTGTGGCTTCTAAGAATAGCTATAGCCGCTGCTGGTCTAGGATTAGTGCTACAAAGCAAGCACACTGATGAACCAGCAATGTGGTTTCAGGACCACATCACATTCTTGTATAGACTTGATTTCCATTCTAGCTTTGGGTGCAACACATCACTGGACACAAATTGGTGTACTTTTATTATTATTATTATTATTATTATTAATATTATTATTGTTGTTGTTGCTGTTGTTGTTCTGTTGTTGTCATTGTTATTGTTGCTGCTGATGCTGTTACTGTTGCTGTTGCTATTGTTGTCGTTGTTGTTGTTGTTGTCGTCATTGTTGCTGTCGTTGTCGTTGTTGTTGTCGTCATCGTCATTGTTGTCATTGTTGTCGTTGTCGTTGTTGTTGTAGTTGTTGTTGCTGCTGCTGCTGCTGCTGTTGCTGTTGCTGTTGGACATGAGCTAATGGACTGCAGAGCAAGGATAGAGACAGAGGAACCAGGAAGCTTCCCCCAGTATTCGAAGTACAAGAGGAAGAGGAACCTGTAATACATCACGTGCTTCAACTGTCATCAGAAGGGCCACTACTCTGCAAATTGTCAACAGAATGCACTCTTCTGCATGGAGAGGAGGGTCAATTACAATGGAACATCAGTGATAATAGAGCAAACAGTCAGACCATGGGATAACCATAACCAGGTTAGGTAGAAGGTCATGTTGATGATATTTTGTTGGAGACAGGCTGCTCCAGAAGTCTGGTAAGGAGTGAGCTGGTGCAAATGAAAAGTTTCTCGATGGAGAAGTGGTGGCCATTCGATGTGCACAGGGAGACACTCTGTCCTACCCATTAGCACCGATTCCGGTTCAGGTGGAGGAACACACCTTTGAGGTGGAGGCTTCTTTATCAAGCACCAGCAATGTCCATGTTGCTAGAGGGATGGATGTATAGAGTTTATGACACTTCTTGGGAGTGAACATATTAAGCCTACAGATGATGCAATGTTTGTAACAATGAGGGCACAGGACATGCAACAGCTAAAAGAAGAGATGTAGTGTGTGAAATGACAGCAGAGGTCAGGTGTAGAGGCAACTCCATTGGTGGAACTAGCTGACCAGGGCAGAGATGAGGATCCAGATGAACCTCATGGTACATTCATGTCCCACCTCCCTGATGATTTGTTCCCAGCAGGTTGAGTTGAAGAATCGTCTGACAAGATGTGAGAAGCGTACAGAACAATAGGAGATATCAGGAAGAGAGAGGCACTGGCAGAGAGGAGGGAGCAGAGCTACCACTCACTGGGGTGTGCATTATTTCACAAGCTAAGCTACGGCAGTTGCAAGAAATGGATGTTACTTTGGAAGCCACCTGGAAGTCAACAGAGGGTCGCCCTTCAGCCATAGGATAGGTTTCTTCAGGAAAGATGGACTGCCATACCAGCACTGGAGCCCTCCTGGGCACACCCAGAGACAATGGGATGAGAACAGCTTGTCCTTCTAAAACAGTGTCGAGGTACTGTATTCAAACTCTCTTACTTTATTCCCCTTGCAGTTCACCTCAGCAAAGGGAAGACAGCAAGCAGGATCCTTCTACTGGCCTATACTGTACGAGTCATGGCAGATTACTGCTGGAGTTGTAGGACCTGTCAGAAGGCTGCACCTCAGGGAAGTCATTGAGCACCCCTCATTCCCCTACCAGTGATAGAGGAACCATTACAGAGGATTGCAATGGACATTGTGTGGGCACTCCCCAGAAGTCACTCAGAAAGAGATACATCCTGGTGATATGCCAATGTGCCACCCCCCATTACCCTGAGACCTTTCCCCTTAGATCTATTGACACAGAGTGTGTAGCAGAAGAACTGGTCCACCTCTTCTCCAGAGTAGGTAAGGGAAATACTCACAGATTAAGGCAGCAAATTCACATCACAGTTGCTCACAGAAATCTATCAGATGCTACATGTTCATCCTATCTATACGACACCATACCATCCAGACTCATGAGATGGTTGAACATTTTAACCAGACCCTGAAGCCTATGCTACATAAGTACTCCATGATGGAGGGAAAAGACTGGGATAAGTTATTACCTTATGTACTGTTTGCATATCGCGAGGTTCTCCAAGCACTACAGGTTTCTCCCCATTTGAGTAACACTATGACAGATCAGTACATGGACCACTGGATGTGTTGCGGGAGATCTGGGAGGCAGATGAGAAGAGCAGTGACAGTATTATCACACATGTGTTGATAATGAGGGAGAGGCTTGAGCTGATTCCAGTGCTGGTCAAAGAGAATATGACTACGGCAAGAGAGAGCCAGAAGGCCAGGTAAGACAAGAATTCTAGGGAGCACGAGTTCAAGCCAGATAACCCGGTACTTGTACTGTTTCCCACCTCTACTCACAAGTTAGTGGCAGGGACCCTACTATGTTGTGAAACAAGTAGAGCAAGTTGATTACATGGTGGAGATAGAGTGTCATAGAAAGAAATACAGGATGAACATGTTAAGATTGTTTGTATCCCGTATGCAGAGGAAGCCCATGATGTGGATGTGGTGGACGATGTACCAGTGTGAAAAGAGGAAATACACAAACGATCGGAGAACACCTCACCAAACAACAGAAAATGGAGAACAGTCAGCTACTGGAAAAGTGTTCCGGAATGAACCCGGGAAAACAAACTTGATCAGGCCTGACTACATGTACTTCCAAGTTCTAGTATTTTGTACAAAATGTACAGTTATTATTATCAGTGACGATCTTCAGGTCAGGCGCATGCTTCCTTGGAATAAACTCTTTTTTTTTTGGTTGTTGAAAAAGTAAGTTTGTGAAAATTGTTGTCTAACAGGCAGGAGATGAATGATTTCTTTCTCCAAAACTTTTTAAAAAGTCATAGCTATTATTGAAACAATAATAGTAAATAAGTAAGTCTGAACAGCCTATATAGTCACCCAAAATGTCCAGTGTCTCCGAGTTTTGGTCACTCTAAAACTGAGATGGAATTTTTCTTATGATTATATTACGTCTGCCAACCATTAACAAGATGGTGGTGTAATATTTTATCTCCAGTCAACTGCTGGAGGTGGTGATTGAGCTTATATGAATAACGAAGTATATAAATAGATTTAAGCATAATAATATTCATTGTTGTTATTGTTGTTGTTGTTGTTGAAGCTGCTAGTAGTGAGGAGTATCTGGTATGTCAGAGAGAGACTGTATACCAACTTAGTAATTGCTTTTTTGTTGTAATTTTTGTTGTTATTAATATTATTATCTACGTCATCATCAGTTGTTAAATATTATTATTATTATGGTTGAGCGAATGATAAACTTAAATTTTTACGAGAAAAATATTGCAAATAAGTAGGGCTATTTGGTGTTCCTACACTATATGGCTACAGGATATATTTTTTAAGAATAATATATACATTAGGTGTGCTGCAGAGGAAATAAAACGGACTAAATAAACAATTGGGGTCATAGCCACTTGTTCATCCAAATTGCCATTAGAGACACTGGGGTCATTGGATTATTGTGGGTGTAATGGAGATGATGAAGTAATTAATAGGATGCAGATGTTAAAACTAAGAGCAGCATGAATTTAACTCAAAGTGCTTCATCAAAATTCTTGGCCCACAGGATTCGTCAGGGAACTGGTGAAATGAAATTCCTCGTTTAGCTTATGCAGTGACTGTCATGTCAGTGTTAATTCCATTTTGTGGTCCATTGGTTGGCAGTGTTGCCTTAATTAACTATTTATTGACAAGTCAATCCAATTAATTTTTGTGTTTATAGATACTTACAATTTTATTAAGCTTTGTTGTTAGTTGTATTAGTTGTGCTAACATAAAGTACAATATTCAGATTTTCTGTCTAATAAACAGTGACACTTTAGGAACAATGAAGAACAACATGCAAACTTTCCAACTCTGTTAATGCATAATATAATAATGATGATGTTCCTTGATGATGATGGTAATTGTGATGCTAAAATGGTTTCCTGAATGCTATAGAAGTATACTGGAGAATCTTTCAATATAAAACAATTAGGATCTAATGGAATGCCCTATTTGTTTTTATTGTAAAGAGTGGTAAAGGATTTTATTATGCACAGAGAAACCAATGTACATTAAAATGCACTCCCACGAATTTTGTAGTCTCACTCATGTCAGTATACCAGACACTTATTTTGCCACAAGTGTCCATCTCCATGAGATTCAACTGCCACTGCATCAATTTTTTCTTACATGTAGCTAATTCTAAGTAGTGTGAAATATTTTTAATGGGAAATGTAAACCATCTGCATAATACTTTTTTATGTTGCAATAATATGCACAGCTATAAGTTCAAGTCAAAATGACCTCCAGAACCTTATTCACTCTCTTCATTCTCCAAATTAATATTTGAAGCAGTAGTAGTAGTAGAGATCATCTCCTCCCCACACTTTGCTTCAATCTCAAATCTCCCAGAATTCAAATTATTGTTTGTCCAAAGAACAGCAATAAAAGAATTACTATTCAAGGTCATCCTGAAGTCATCTCCACATATTTTTTTCACTGGAATTTTTTCACTTGAGTTGCTGTAAATTCCAAGGTAATCGATAAAATCGTCTTCAAAAGATATAGTTTAAGCTTTGGCAGTGAGCTTCGCATGATGTCCAGGGCATTCCAGAGTTACATTATAGAGGCAAAAAAGTCTGTTATCATAGTGTTGGCAATTGAATCCCGGAGATTTGAAAGTACATTCCCGTCCTTGATCTCGTTGTGGAAGATCCATGTTCCATCAATTTTTGGGGTACCTACACTCTTGCTCTTCACCTTCTGTGTGTAGACACATCTTTGTACCTCCACTTGAAACAAGTCATAGTAATAAAATAGAAATAGAGGGCCAGTAATATAATTTCCATATTGTAGCCATGTATGTTACTACATGTTTTTTTAGCAACAATGAGAAGAATTTTTATAAATACAATGCAGGTTTTGTTAGTTATTGTTTTGTTAGTGTATGCACATGCAGTATGAGAAGTCCACCACTTACAGTACTTTGACTTGTGTATAGCTAGCTCTGTGTTTTGGAAGAGGGTAGATACATAATGGAAGGTAAAGAAAGGGCAGAAAGAATGTTGTTCAATATTGTACTAGTAAAGACGTTGGGCTTTAAAAATGAATAGTATAAAATATGTGCATTGGACAAATGCCAAAAGTCAATAAGGGGCATAGAGCTATCACCTTACTGATGTAAGTCTCAGATATCTCACTCATCCTGTAATCGCCAATTTAAAGTTTTGTTCAGTTGACAGTTGAATAGATCAATACAAGGCTTGCTCTATCAAAATCAGCACCACGCACCTACCCCCTTAGTTAATAGCAGATGTGGAAACCAAATTCGTATAAGTAATAACATTTAGGGGGAAATGTGCTAAAACCCTTTTAATGTGCCCACTCTGTTATATAATGGTGATGATCTTAAGGATGATGACATAGTAAAGGAATATGCCAACTTGCTGATTCTTACTTACAAACATAACATGAAACTAAAGTCGGAGCATTCGTCATTGGTGGACACTCATTCAAACCGATTAATGTATTTCGCTACTTCATGACATCATGTTTCATATAGAATTACCACGTCCCTTTCGCCAGTACCAATTTCATCTTGAGATCATTCTTGAGTCAGTTTTTGTTTCTTTCAGGAAAGTAAAAGTTGTCCACTAGATAAACTTTGACATCACATCCCAGAAGATGATCCCAAGAACTCAGGGGAGTGATGCAAAACTAGCGTCCCTCACAAGGACATATATATTACCGAACTTATGCCTTGGTTAGAGTTGGAACTCGATATATATACTCATTTGATATTGTTACCGAAAGAAAACTTTGACATAGCAATTGTCTAGAGGTTGCAGGCAGCGCATCAATGTTGCTTCTTTTGCTATGACTCACAGATGATACCTGAAAATATGGATGACAAATCTCATTGTCTACATCATACATTGAGAATATTTGTGGACTCTCATACCCCTCTACTGCTCATTTACAACCCGTTCATGGTCGTAGAAACAGGGGGGCAGAGGGGGCCATGGCCCCCCTTATTTTCAGCAAAGAGTCAGGGTACCCCCTTATATTCAGCCAAGTGTCAACCTCCCCCCTTATAAACCAAGAAAGGTTCACACATTCATGATCAAGGTGTGAATAGCAAAGCCACATGTAAATTTTGCATGATGCATATACAAACTACATTAATGGGATTGTCATGTGATCAAAGCAGGTGTGAATAAGCTAGGTGTAAGGCTGACAGTCATGTGCTCAGTTTAACACACATGGCCAGCTATCACAAATGTATTGTCCAAGCAAAGATCTGTAAGGTACCAGTATAAGAATGTATGGTCCAATATTGATGGCTCAGAAGAAGATTGGACATTTCTTCAAAGTTGCTTCAGCTGATCAGGATAATAAAAAATTAATTGGATTCATCAGGAACAGGCAGGATGACTGGCTAAATCAGTTTGCTGTAAGTGTTTCTAATTTAAGATTATATATCGTGTATGAAATGCCATCTACTTCAGCTGTGATACCCGATGATGAGGCAGTTGACCTTTTATCTACTTCCAGCAGTACCTGCCAGACCAATGTTGCTCAGATCTGTGCACTCCATATCAACCATCCAGTGTAAGTGATTCTAAAACAAGCTTTTCCTATCATACTGTCACTAAGGATCATGACAATTAAAAATGTCATTCAAGAAAGATACAAATCAATTGGTACAAAATCCATCCTTTGATAACTGTATGCACATAACAGTACAACGTTTATTGTGCCACTTGTTGTGGTAACAATTAAGAGCTTGTCAGCTTTCCAAAACATAGCCGATCTGCATTCACTCATCTCACCTTTTGAACTTGGAAGAAAGCACTAAAGAAATTTCGTATTTCACAAGGAAGCTAGTCTAAAAGTTGCAGCCTACTATCATGGTCTAGGTATAGATGTTCAGCTCATTCCACCAATGTATATAGCACTACCAAAGCAATCATAGATGCATGCTCATAAACTTCCCCACTGTGTTCAAATTCTATCTTGTCGGGGTTTACCCCTTCGTGGGCACAAGGAAGATATGGATGGTAATCTGTATCAATTACTATTACTACAGGCTAAGGATTTCCCTGAAATGATGCCCTGGCTACGGCAGAGAGAATATATTTCCCCAAAGATAGTTAATGAAATAATTACAATCATGGGTCTCTCTGTTCTTCGAAGTTTTTTAACTGAAATCAATGCCGCTTCTTGGTTTTTAGTGAAGCATTAGACATATCTGGCAATGAACAAATGGCATCATCAATTCGTTGGGTAAATCATGACTACAACATTCATGAGACTACCCTAGGCCTTATTCAACTTCATGATACTAAAGCAATGATGATATTTTCAGATGGCTTGTTGCAGAGCTCATTGCCCATCAGTAAATGTTGGGATCAAGCATTTGATGGTGCTGCCAATATGAGCGGAATCAGGAATAGAGTTCAAGCTTTAGTTAAGAAGGAAGAACCAAGGGCACTCTATGTTAATTGCCTGGCTCACAACCTCAATCTATGTGAGAAGGATGTAACTAAAACCTGTGATATAGTGAGAGATGCTATGAATTTTGTGTTTGAATTAACCCTGCTTATTAAAATGTCTCCTAAACGGCATACCTTGTTTGAAAATTTAAGAATAGAGGTAACAATTAACACTGGTCAACTATCTCCTAAATTAAGAATGTTGTGCGCTACACATTGGACGGTGATGCATGCACCCGGGCCATAGCAAGCATTTTAAAGAACTTCGATACCTTACAATATGCTTTGGAGGAAATCAGTCAGGAGCACGATGAATATGCTGCAAAAGCAAGTGGAATGGCAACAAAAATGGATAATTTTGATACCCTCAAACTAGCATAGAACTTACATTTATATAAGTGCAAACTAAGAATTACGAAGCATAAGGAGGGCACAGAGTAGCAGAGATACTTATTAGAGACTGGAAGAAGCCAAGTCACAGGGAAAGTGTTCTGATGTTGTGAATAGTATGCATAAGAATTGTAGCTGTCGTCAAGTGCATCGTCGAGCATTTTAGAACTAAAGATATTTCACATTTTGCTTCTTGAGCCACTCGTGAATGCTCACATGCAGGGCAATACTACTATGTACCATATATCTTATGGAATAAAAAAAATTGACTGAAAATTTGGAGGTTAACTTATAATTAAGATTGACTTTATTCGGGAAACTGGTTACAATTGACATGAAACAAGAACTTACCAAAAGTAGACCTTAAACAACTAATACGTTTTGAAACAATATGCACCAATTATAGGGGAAGTATGATATTTGTGTTCAGTATTAAAATTTAAGAATGTTTTTGGTATACATTTGGTATGTTCTTATATACTTCCTTTATTTTTTGACAAGTCATATAAAACATTATTTTTCAGCCGACTTCACATTTCTAAAAAAATTTGAGGGTATTGCTAATTCCCCTTAAATGCATGTGATGGATAGTTGCCGAGGTTTCAAAGGTAGTGCAGCTAATCTCCGATAATGTAATCAAGGCTGAACACATAAATTCAAACTGTGTGCCAAACAGTGGACATAGAGAGCTTAACTTGCTTCTTTTTTGATAAGTGCTTGTACTCCATTGCTCATATTGGATGCTCCATCGAATGCTTGTCCTCTACATAGAGTGAATCGGTCAAGAGCATCGAATTAAATAACACTAAACAAAGTATAAGCTCTAGTGTTTTCCAATTGTACTAGACAGAGTGAATCACGTCATTATGATCGACCCATCGAATCAATATGCGGATTTGTTCATTATGAGAAACATCTGAAGCTTTATACTAAACCAATCTGCAGTCCTGATCTCTTCAAGAACTTCTTGACCCATTAGGGCACTTATTTCATTAACGATAGTTGGAGGTGTATAATCGCTCTTTGATAGCCATTCTTTTAAGTGTGGATCATCCTCAACTCGAAGAAGCAGCAATTATCCTGAATATCATTGTTGTGGCCACGCAAAGGTAGTCCCTGTCTTGCTAAGAATTTGATACTGCTAATTACCTTCATTAACATGTCCCTATGAAGTGACTGAGCAGAAGCATGTTGTTCATTGTAGCCAGCATATTCTTCAATATTCTTGCACTGCACCATGATATGCCCGAGATTACCTATAAGTAGGAAGTTGAATGAGAACCCAAGATAACGTCATGCCTGATCAAGTACATTTTCCCAGGTTCATTCCAGAACACATCTCAGACCTCCTCCAGTAGCTGAATGTTCTCCATTTTCTGTTGTTGGGTGAGGTGTTCTCCGATCATTGGTGTACTCACATCCACATAATCTTTCCACACTGGTACATAATCCTCCACATCTCCATCATGGACTCCCTCTGTGTACAAATCGGTAGAAGGTGATAAAATAATCTTAACACATGAAATATCCTGCATTCTTTTCGACGACCTTTCATTTCTACCATGTAATCAACTTGCCGCTTCACAATGCAATAGTGTTCCTGCCACTGGGCAAGTGACTTTTGAATGGAGGTGGGCAACAGTAAATTGTATTTGGTCATCTGGATTGAACTCATCCTCCTTAGCATTCTTGTCTTACCAGGCCATGTGGCTCTCTTTTGCTGTACTCATATTCTCCTTGGCCAGCGCCGACATATGCTCAAGGCTCTCCCTCATCGTCAGCACATGTGAGATGACACTCTCACTACTCTACTACTGATCTGTCTCCCAGATCTGTCACAAGATATCCAGGGGTCCACATACTGATCTGTCATAGAGTACTCAAATGGGAATAAACCTGAAGATGCTTGGGGAACCTTGCGATATGCAAACAGTACTTAACTGTGCAACTGAATGGAGAGACAAATCGAGAGCTGGTGATGACATTAGATGACGTAGCTGCCAAATGGATGTGGGCTATATAAAAGGGGAGAAATTAGCTAAAAGATTTAATCGTCAACTAACGGCAGATGAAATCTTGACTCAACAAAATCTGCATATAAATTAGGTCAAAAGAGAGGAAGCCAAAGAGAAGTCAGGAAGCAGGAGAATTAGCTGATGAATGTCAGGACTAGACGGCAGCAAGATTGAGCCAAAAGTGGAGGGAAGTGAGACTTCCACATTCCGGTCCAATATGAAGTGCTGTCATTTTTGCAAAAAGCTGGGACATGAGCTAATGGACTGCAGAGCAAGGATAAAGACAGAGGAACCAGGAAGCTTCCCCCAGGACTCAAAGGACAAGAGGAAGAGGAACCTTCAATACATCACGTGCTTCAACTGTCATCAGAAGGGCCACTACTCTGCAAATTGTCCACAGAATGCACTCTTCTGTACATGGAGAGTAGGGTCAATTACCATGGAATATCAGTGATAAAGAAGCAAAGTGTCAGCCCTAGGGATCACCATAACCAGGTTCGGTAGAAAGTCATGTTGATGAGATTTAGCTAGATACAGGCTGCTCCAGAAGTCTGGGAAAGCGTGAACTGGTGCAAAGGAAAAATTTCTCAAGGGACAAGTGGTGGCCATTCGATGTGCACAGGGAGACACTGTGACCTACCCGATTCAGGTTCAGGTGGAGGAACACACCTTTGAGGTGGAGGCTTCTGTATCAAGCACCTGCCAATGTCCATGCTACTAGAGGGATGGGTGTGGTAGAGTTTATGACACTTCTTTGGAGTGAACATATGAAGCCTACAGTTGATGCAGTGGTCGTCACAATGAGGGCACATGACAAGCAACAGCAAAAAGAGGAAATGGAGTGTGTGAAACGACAGAACAGGTCAGGTGTAGAGGCAACTCCAGTGGAGGAACCAGCTGACCAGGGCAGACATGAGGATCCAGATGAACCTCATGGTACATTCATGTCCCACCTCCCTGATGATTTTTTCCCCAGTGGGTTGAGTGAAGAATCGTCTGACAAGGTGTGAGAAGTGTACAGGACAATAGGAGTCATCAGGAAGAGAGAGGCACTGGCAGAGAGGAGGGAGCAGAGCTACCAACCCCTGGGGTGTGCAGTATTTCACAAGCTAAGCTACAGCAGTTGCAAGAAATGGATATAACTTTGGAAGCCATCCGGAAGTCATCAGAGGGTCGCCCTTCAGCCATGAGGATAGGTTTCTTCCTGAAAGATGGACTGCCATACCAGCACTGGAGCCATCCTAGACACGACCCAGAGATGTTGGGATGAGAACAGCTTGTCCTTCCAAAACAGTGTCGAAGTACTGTATTCAAACCCTCATATTTTATTTCTCTTGCAGTTCACCTCAGGGAAGACAGCGAGCAGGATCCTTCTACTGGCCTATACTTTACAGAGTCATGGCAGAATACTGCTGGAGTTGTAGGACTTGTCAGAAGGCTGCATGTCAGAAAACTCATTGAACACCCCCTCATTCCCATGCCAGTGATAAAGGAATCATTACTGAGGATTGCAATGGACATTGGGGGGGGGGGGGGGGCACTACTCAGAAGTCACTCAGTAAGAGATACATCCTGGTGATATGTGATTATGTCACCCATTACCCTGAGACGTTTCCCCTTAGATCTATTGACAGAGAGTGTGTAGAAAAACTGGTCCACCTCTTCTACAGAATTGGTAAGGGAAATAATCACAGATCAGGGCAAAAAACATCACAGTTGCTCACAGAGATCTACCAGATGCTACACCATACCATGCCCAGACTCATGGGCTGGTTGAATGCGTCAACCAGACCCTGAAGCCAATGCTAATAAGTACTCCATCATGGAGGGAAAGGACTGGAATAAGTTATTACCTTACGTACTGTTTGCATATCGCAAGGTTCCCCAAGCATCTACAGGTTCCTCCCCATTTGAGTTAAACTATGACAGATCAGTACATGGACACCTGGATGTGTTGCGGAAGACCTGGGAGGCAGACGAGAAGAGCAGTCACAGTATTATCTCACATGTGTTGACGATAAGGGAGAGGCTTGAGTGGATGTCAGTGCTGGCTAAACTATGGTAAGAGAGAGCCAGAAGGCCAGGTAAGACTAGAATGCTAGGGAGCGCGAGTTCAAGCCAGATAACCAGGTACTTGTACTGTTGCCCACCTCCACTCACAAGTTAGTGGCAGGGACCCTACTATGATGTGAAACAAGTAGAGCAATTTGATTACATGGTGGAAATGGAGTGTCATAGAAAAGAAATACAGGATATTTAATGTGAACATGTTAAGATTGGTTTGTATCCCGTTTGCAGAGGAAGCCTATGATGGAGATGTGCAACGATGTACCAGTGTGAAAGGAGGATGTGGATGAGAATACACAAACAATCGGAGAACACCTCACCCAACAACAGAAAATGGAGATGAGTCAGCTACTGGAAGAGTTTGGAGACATGTTCCGGAATGAACCCTGAAATATGAACTTGATCAGGCATGATCTTATCTTGGGTTCTACTGAACCGATTCGACTTCCTCCTTACAGAATACCACAGGCATATCATGGTACAGCACAAGAAGAGTTGAAGGATATGCTAGCAAGTAGTACTATCGAACCTTCAGACAGTCCCTGGAGTGCTCCAAAAGTACTTATCAAGAAAAAGGATGTGTCACGAGGCTCTATGTGGAGTATGGACGTCTCAATACAGTGACAAAATCAGACACCCACCCAATTCCATGTATTGACGACCTTATCGATAGTCTTGGTCAGGCAAACCACATTTGAACTCTTGACCTCACTTAGGGGCAACTGGAAGCTATCTTTGGCAAAGGAATGCTGGAAGAAACAGCCTTTGACACTCCATTTCGTCTGTACCAATTCTGTGTCATGCTATTTGGGTTGAAAGGGGCACCCGCAACCTTTCAAAGGTTGATGGACCAGCTGATCTGTTTGATGGAGTATGCAGGAGCCTATATTGATGATCTAGTCATCTTCAGTGAAACCTGGGAGGAGCATCTCGATAAGATTAACCGTGAAGAGCAGGAAATATCAGCTTGGGGCTCGTCACTGCACATATCGATGACACCAAGTGGGTGGGAGAATGGATCGACCCAAGCAATCGAAAGTTTCAGCAATTGAGATGTTGGAAGTTCCCAGGACAAAGAAGGAGAACACTTTACCTTGCAGACCGATGCCTCAGACTATGGAGTAGGAGCCGTGTTGAGCCAGCCAAATGCTGGAGTATATGACCACACGATTGCATACTCAGTAGGAAGTTCCATCCAAGAGAGCAGCGATATTCTACAGTGGAAAAAGAGTGCTTGGCAATCCAGCTAGGGATGAAACTTTTCACTACCTGCTAGTAGACCCTTCACAGTACAGATGGATCATCTATGTCTTGTGAGGCTGGATCATCTCAAGGAGAACATGCATGTCTAACCAGTTGGAGATTGTCACTTCAGCCATACTGTTTTCAAGTCATCCATTGAGGCAAGCTCTACAAATGGCTAGTTTGTTGCAGGAGAAGGAGGGAGGAGCGCGATGGATTGACTTCGAACTTGGTGTAGTTGTTTATGTTTGATTGTCATGTGTGTAGCTGGTGGTTACTATAGCTGTAGTTTGTGGTCTGGCTTAAGGTCATTTTTTAAGGCATGCAGCTGTCAATTGCAGCAGCCTGCAGGATCTTGACAAAACTTGCTGCTGCAAGATCACCCTTTGATCTGTATTTGTGGTTGTGCAGGATTCTGCAAGAATGTTGCTGATGCTGCAGATAACTGTGTGGTTTACAGAGGGGAACACTCCACCTCAAACCAGTAGGCAACCTGATTACATCAACTTCCATTCAAAGGCCTAATGATGACATGTGTAGAGCATGAATTCATGCACCTGACTCCTTCCTATATAGCTGCAACCTGAATGTGTACCCAGGTAGCAGTGTTCACAGCCGAGTTCAGGAGGGAATTAAAAGAGGCTTGAACACATGGTCCATCTCAGGCTTTTTGTTGTGAAGACATGGTATCAGACATCTGTGACCTTGACTCCACATTTCCAAGCCATCATAGAAAGCAGAGTCATTGAGGCTGCACATAAGTGGTCCAGACGAACCTGGTGGGCGAGTATAAAGCACTGGAAGCTGTCGTCAAAAAGGCAGAGGGTGCAGGCGATTTAATACCCAGACCAACAAATTCCTCCAGAAATGATGCCCGAAACCCAGCTTAATAGTGTGTGTTGAGGAGAATGTTGGTGAACTCACTCAGATGGAACACCAAAATCTTGACAGGAGGATTCTAATGGGAGTAGTTTGGGCTAGGGCTGGAGTAATTTGGGATTTACAAATGCATAACAAAGCCATCAGAAAGCATGAGCTCATGGAGATGTTGGAGTCCACTTCCCATGACCTCCAACTTCATATTATTCAGCACCTCAATCCCCACATAGCACATAAAGAAGTGGCAGCCTCTGGGTGGAAAAACTGAAGTATATAGCACAGAGAGATTTTCCCAAAGTCTCTGGATCTGGTTCACACTTCTTATGGTTGAGCACCAACCCCAGCTCCCCAGCCACACTTTCCACTGTGTTAAGATCACCAAGTACATCATCACACCCTCAACAGTGCCATTACATACATAAAACACAATACCCAATTTGAGAGTAGTCTTGTAAAGAGTGAGACAAAACAAAAGTGGACTGAGAGGATCCCCCGTTGAACTCCTTCTGATGACTGAATTGTGGATAATGCCACGATGAGAAGTTAGCAACACTGGGATTAGATCTATTATGCTGATACCTACATATCAGGGTTTTGGTATGGAATAATCTACATCCCAATGTCAAGCCTGCATGCATTAATTACAGTACAAGATATTAATAATAATAAAATTATGCCTTTGACGCAAAACCATTATCTGCTCGTATTTATCTGCATAATTTACAAATGGCCCATATCTCCTGAAGCTTGATATTTCCAACGTGTTTAATGCCAAACATCAGCAAAAGGTGTCCCTAGAATTATATTTATTGTCTATAGAATGATAAAGGTCTCCTATGTGTTTGTCTATTGTATTTCTCCCACTTCCAACACACTAGTACATGTGCCATAAACTAATGAACAATCTTAATACTGAAGACTACAATCTTTTTGCAAGAACTCATCTTTTCTTAAAATTTAAAAAATAAGAAATAAATAATGCCGAGAAAGTTTTAGTTATTTAGTTGTTATTTAGTTGTTGGTGTTTGAATTATATTAACTAATTAATAAAACAAGAATAACAACAAAAATAATAACAAGTAGTTAGTATAATTATAATACCAAAATAATAGCTAATTAACAAACTAATAAAAAATAACGGGTTAAATGTGAAAGTTTACTCAAGTTTGAATCACGTGCAATAAGCCGAACTCATTGAGAAGCTGCATGTATTTCCAGTAAAGAAATGAATGGTCATTGGTAACTGAGAAGCTTATATATATATATACTCTTGTGTACACTTTAATAATTATAAACATGGTTAAGAATAACATTTGCTGTAAATGATTGTTTAATTCTGGAATTCTCCCGAGCAACTTGTGAGGACGCTGCTTGACTAGCTAATAGGGAGGAAATAACAATGACAAAAATATAAATGTGATATAATATGTTGGATTGACTTTTTTAAAAATACATACAAGTGTAGACCACAAACTTTAGAGGACCCTTTACCTTTAAAATGAATATGTTGTGTACATTATTTAGAAGGTAAAGGGTCTTCAATTATGTACATTTATGAATTCTTGTTTCCTCTCTTTTTTGACACGTCAACCATGCAGACATGTTTTTTAATAAAAGTTTTTGTCCTGCTGAAGTTGGACATGCATGATCATTTCCACTTTCTCTTCCGAAACTCCATTCATCTTTGGGATCCATTAATATCCCGATCATGTGATATGGAATGCATGCTCAGTTTCCTGGTGGTTGTGAACATGAAGGTCAAAGGACTTCATATGCTCGGCCAGGTAACACAATACAGAAATCTATTTTTAATATAAGATATATCACTTAACTCTCCTTAAAGTTCATCCCAGCCTCTGTTATAGTTCATGCATAATCAAGTTCCCTCCCATCATTAATTTTGGCTTTAATTTCACATGACTTGGATGGCTGCCTACTACACAATTGAAGAAATATGCCAAAAGGAAATATACTTAACTAACAACACAGCAGCCATGATAAAAGTTTTTGTCTTATAAAGTTTAGTTCAATGACGAATGGGAATGCCTTATAATAGTCCCTACCTGCAATAGACCCCTTCCTGCAATAGACAACAAAAAAAACTATCATCAATATACGTACACGAGTACATGTGGCATAAACTAATGAACAATCTTAATACTGAAGACTACAATCTTTTTGCAAGAACTCATCTTTTCTCAAAATTAAAAAAATATGAAATAAAACAATGACAGAGAAAATTTTAGTTATTTAGTTGTTGGTGTATGAAAAACAGAAAATTATATTAACTAATTAATAAAACAAGAATAACAACAAAAATAACAATTACAAGTAGTTAGTATAAAATAACTAATTAACAAACAAATAAATAAACCAAAAATAATAACTAGGTTGTTGTTGTTTTACAGGTTATATGTGAAAGTTGGTAAAGATTGTCAACACAATTCTCAAGTTTGAATCACGTGCAATATGCCGAGCTCGTTCAGAAGCTGCATGTTTTTGCAGTAAAGAAATGAATGGTCATTAGTCTACTGAGAACCTTATATATAATATATATTCTCTTGTGTACACTTTAAACATGGTTAAGAAGCTGTAAATGATTGTTTAATTCTGGAATTCTCCCAAGCAACTTGTGAGGATGCTGCTTGACTAGCTGTAATACTAGGAAATAACAACAATAAAAATTTAAATGACAAAAGATGTGATGGATTGACTTGTTAAAAAATACAAACAACAAACTTTAGAGGACCCTTTACCTTTAAAATGAATCTGTTGTGTACATTATTTATAAGGTAAAGAGTCTTCATTTATGAATTCTTGTTTCCTCTCTTTTTTGATACGTCAACAATGCAGACATGTTTTTTAATAAAAGTTTTTGTCCTGCTGAAGTTGGACATGCATGATCATTTCCGCATTCTCTTGCGAAACTCCATTCATCTTTGGGATCCAATTGAGCTTATATTACAAATAGATTTCTGTATTGTGTTACCTGGCCAACATGTGAAGCCCTTTGACCTTCATGTTCATGACCACCAGGTAATTCAGCATGCATTCCATATCACATGATTGGGATATTAACTAAGAGACATCACTTAACTCTCCTTAGATTTCAACTCTCCCCGCCTCTGTTATATATAGGTCATGCATAATCAAGTTCCCTCCCATCATTTGCTCTGGTGAGCAAGATTGCATACATACACACATGTGGAATGGTGAAGAATGGTGCACCTTTTTAAGCTGGCGGCATTTTACTGTTTTATTTATAGACTAGTGGCAGTGATATATTATAGTCACCATTAAGGTTAGTCAGGCATCTATCTGACAACTTTTTTAGCAGCTACATCCTAGCCCGTGACAACTAATACCAGTCATTAAGAGCTCCATTTCTCTGTTGTATTCTGCCTTGGCTTCGACTTAACTTTTTTGCCTTCTGTGATACGTAATGATCGCCGTTCCTAGGCCAAACTGGCTCTTTCTTTTTCTCTTCTTCATATTGCTAGTTAATTCTTCTTCATCAAAATCAACCAGACCACTTCAAATCTGGTGTCTATACCACTCAAATTTTATTAGATATATGTTTTACCATTATAAGCCACCAACATTCATACTGCCACTCTTTAGAGTAATGTCAGTACTTAGAGGAAATGTTCTTTGCTGGAAACATTACATTTCTACTTGTTGATGTACAAAACTATGAGCATCAATGGCCTGGCGATGTATATCTACAAATCAACTATCAATCTATTCCAGCATTCTTCAATAGTGGTTAGCTAGGAAGTTATTAAACATGTTTGTATTGGGACAAAGAATGACAAATATCTACTTTCTACATATTATTATTAACCATATGCCACTTCATAGACACGCATGCATGCATGCATTCGCAAATAAACAACCAAACAAATAAATAAATATACAAATGAATAAATAAAAAAACAAGCAAACAAAATGAAATCATAAAAAAAAAGATAAATTATAAACAATAAATATAAATAAATAAATAGACAACTAAACAAATAAATCAACAAACAAATAAATGCATACAAATACCCCCTCCACTCCAGATAGGAAGTCAGTAAATAAATAATTCTCCAATGGTGGAGTTTTGTGGGCTAGCTATCTGAATAGCAGTCCAACTTGCAACCTCTACCTGTGACCTAGCTTCCTCTGTTCTCACCTCCAACATGGTTCATAATTGTATGGCTCATGCATGTATGCCTGCTTCTTAAATGGTAGAAACAGAAGGATGTCTAATGGCAGGACCATTTCCTCTCTGTATTTTCACATGGATGACAAAACTGATCACTTTGCTGTGTGTCTCTTGCCTGGTGCCCTCATTTAGGTCTCATACATCACTAGAGTGTTCTAGTGGATCAGTTCTCAACCACGGCTGTAGCAACTGGAAAAGTGAGGGACACTATACTGCCACCACACTGCTTTATATGCTGTCATTGGTACATGTCCCATTCCGGTTGGAACCATCTGACCTGTCACTGCACTGATCAAGAGTACTCAGAAGTCATCACTCTGTGAGGAGGAGCAATAATTGGCCTATGGGAGAAAGAGGGTGAAGTATATTCCAACCTGATCCCCAATCACTTTCCATTAGTTCATCAATATTCACTATCAACTTGCATCACTGTGGCCATCATACCTCATGAGTGTTTGACTCAAACTACGACCATTGTGAATGAGTTGGGCTATTGCAGCAAATACTTAGATAAACATTTACATTCTGCAGCTTCTCTCTCCAATAGTTATGAGTGGTAGTGCAGAGAGGAAATTAATTAATCTTCTGACAATTGCTGGCATAACTTAAAAAGATTAGAATAATAATGGATAAATGCTCAATGTACTCTAATTTGGCATAATAACACCTTCTCATCAATTTGTATTCACTCGACCTTTCGACTAGATGTTCTAGTCTTCTTCAGGATTAATTATTCCTGATGAAGACTAGAACATCTAATCGAAACATTTAGTGAATAAAAATTGATTGAGAAGGTTATTGATAATGGCAATTAATTTTGTTTTTATTTGTTTGCCTTTTAACATAATAATAACATAATAAGCCAAAATTAGTAAACGATAAATAATCAAACTAACTGATAAGTATTATATGTAAATAATCTTGCCTTCCCTAAGCCAATGGGTTATATTAAAAAGAAAAATAACTATATCTATCATATATATAGGGTGTGTGTATGTTTCGCATTACAGTTATAAATTTGGCTATTTATTTTTAAATTATTATTATATTAAGATATTGGATTTCATTAGCCTATGCAGTTCCATAGAGTCACTCATGGGTCTAGGCTAAAGATAGTGTAGCTATGCCAAGTCAAATGTTGGGTAACATGGAAGCCAGATAGCCAATTTGTTCCCATCTCTATATAGAGGCCAGTTGAATGCCAATGAAGAGTTATTCTCAATTACCTAATCATCTAATTAGTGTACATATTTATGTGGGTGTACAATGTAAAAGTGTATAAAAAGAGCTAGAAAGCAGTGCAATAAACAGTTTCCAAGCTGTAGCAGCAAACTTGTTTCCTACAGAAAAGAGTGGAACCATGTCCAAGTATTCTTTGATCCTGCTCTCACTCCTGGTAGCAAGTGGTGTTAGCTTGTCATGGCATGACAGCATGGAACAAAGCAAGGCTTCTGATCGCCCTATTGGAGGGGAGCTGCTCACGAAAACTCAGAATTTGAACCGCTGTGCAAATCTGCCATCAGCTTGTCATTATCCAACTATTACTCAACTTATGTTCAAGTTTGTAAAGACAGTAAGTTTCTTTCAAAATGTTTCTAGATGTACGCATACCCAGGATGAATAGTGCACATTGAAGTATGGAACTGTAAAGTGTTCAAACACCTCCTAGAATTGTTAGAAGAGCACCATGTTAATAATGTAGCATCATTTATTTATTCATTTTTAATTTAGGTTGAGCAACTGGTACCAAAACATTAAAGAATTTATTTTCTTATTTGCCAAAACAAATTTACAAGGATCAGATGCATTTCATTTTATAAGCTCACTTTCCTTTTTGTATGCATGTGCAGTTGTACCAATCAGTATGTAATAACTGCTTAAATTGCTACAGGAAAGAAAACAATAATGATTGTAATTCTTACTTTCTTTCTCTCTCTCTCTCCTTCCTTCCTTCTTTCCTTCCTTCCTTCCTTCCTTCCTTCCTTCCTTCCTTCCTTCCTTCCTTCCTTCCTTCCTTCTTCCCTCCCTCCCTTCCTTCCTACCTTCCATCCTTCCTTCCTTCCCTCCTTCCTTCCCTTCTGCTTTCTCTCTCTTTCTTTTTAGCTTCCAGTTCTGCTGGTTTCTGCTACCTCTCGACCATGGTTTTATGCTGCGATAAAGGAGTATTAAGTTCTATGGAAGTGGAGCCTGAACACACTGTTCACCTTGGTAATAGTATTGTGAAGACGAATTTTCATTCATCAGTATTAGAAAAGCCACCAGCAAAGCAAGGTATATAAACTAAACAAAGGGATGATTAATCAATAAAACTGCAGTAAAATGAATGACTATTATTTGGCTTGGAAATTTTTGTTTCAAGATCCTAACTTATGTCCACTTATGTTCTGAATGTGTGATAAATTGAGAATTAAAATTTATATTGGTATTGTACAACATTATCCAGATAATGAAGTTGTTGTACTTTTCCCCAATCATTCTCTAAAGCAATCTACAATCTTATTTTTGTACAGATCTGTGCTTGTATTTCGGTGACAATCAGAATAAAACCAAATTCTGCGATTCCAGCCCTATTTGTGTTCCAAAACAAAGTTGTATAACTCCCAAACCAGGTACAGATAAAGTAGTGGAATATAAATATAGTGTAATTTTTATTATTATTATACTTAAAATAATTTTGGTGAGGGGGGGGGGGGGGGCATAGTTGGTGAGGGGGGAATTCAGCAGTTGAGTTCAGGTCTATGCTAATTTTTTTCTCCAATAAATAAGGAAATGTTCACTGTCTGAATATCTCACATGGTATTTTTGGTATCTGTTTTTTTGTGCAGTATGCCGAAACAATACTGTTGAAGACACCACATGCACTGTAATGGGGTGCTCTTGCAAGAGAGGCTATCTTGGTCCAGATTGTTATGAGTGTGACTCAACCAATAACTTTTTTAAAGCTGACGATGGGAGCTGCAAAAGTTAGTTCAAATGGGTACCTACTTAAATGAGGTAGTGTCTCCAATTAATAATGTGACTCATGTCTGAGCCAAGTGTTTGAAGTGTCAACACTATCTCCAAGAAATTGATAATCACTCACAGTGTGTGTTTTGCAGTTACAGCATTTCTCAATCAGTTTGGGTTCTTGCAGTAAAATCACATAATGTTTTACCTGTATTCTCTCCAACCAGGCTAAACTTAATGTATTTCATTCATTTTTTTTTAAATATTGGTACTTGCAAACATCTCCAGCACACACTTGGTTCTGTGCATATATACACTGCTTATATTACAACTATCTTCATTACTCTTGTATTCTAATAGAACTTTGTAGTAAGAAGTGTAAAATTCTGTCAAGCAATGGTGGACGCAGTGTGTGCCATTCAAATCACCAAGAACCAACTTGCTGTGAATGCAAACCGGGCCCAAGGAAAATGATGGAAGTTGTCAAAGTATGTTAGCTACATTCTGATAATCATACAATAATATTGGTGCTCATAATGGAGAGGTTATTGGAATCTATGTTGCTTTGATGATTTTGAATAGCCAAAAGTATGCAATCAGAATTATTACTAGACATAGCCGTAGTGTTAGAGAGGAAAATGTGCTATGAGAGAGAGAGATGAGGCATAAATGTACATATTTTTTGTGTTTATGATTTTATGATCGTGACTTGAAACCCAATAAAAGTTGTAAAGCTAGAGGTTTACAAATACGTATATTTAAATATATATATATTGCAAATTGCTCATTTGCAAATGACTCACCTTGGTGTATACTACACGGTGAGTCATATCTACTTCAATAGCTGGTATTATATGGTATTATCATGTGATAGCATATAGTTTGTAATGAGATTTGCTATTAGAAACTATGAATGAGTAATGTAGTGGGAATGGCAAAACAATTGTATGAGGTGATGCTGAGTGCAGTTACTGCCCACTATACATGTGGTGTATTACATATAGCTACTTACATTTCATTTTAACTGAAATTGGATAGTTAATGGACAGGAGGATGAGGTGGGGTGAGAGGGAAGGGGAAACGGTAAAGAAAAGATCAAGGGCTAATGTACAAGTATGTGGACATTTAATACCAGATCTTTATAGAATGGTGATGTTGCAAAATAAAACTGTCCTGGTAGGTCTGCATGATAATATTTTTTTACATAATTATAATGAAGAATTAGATATATACCATTTACATGCTTTTTTGTGACAACAATTCTTTGGGACTTTGCAATGTTTAATCTATAAATAAGACTGCAAACGCCAAAAAAAATGCATAATATTAATCTTCACCCAGGAGGCTGATTAGAAACTTAGCCACTAACTTGTGAGATTCTGTCTTCTGTTGGCTTGCTTCTTTAAGTGACCCAGTAGCACCTGCTATAGCATGTTAGTTTACCTTAGGAAAGATGATTAGACCTTGAGATTTCAAGACAGCTTGTCTCCCTTTCCCCACATGCTTGAGTCAAAATAATAAAGTTGTACAAAATGAGGTAAAATGCTAATTTTCAAATTTTTCAATTAGAATTAATTTTAAGCCCAAGTAACAAGTAACTCCCTAGCTATACAGTACTTAACGGACTTTTCAGCAATCAGCGTCTTTAGAACTGAAAAGCATACCAGCTTCCCTTAGTGCAGCTGTAAGTCTTACTGGCTTCTTTTCAAAAATATTAAAAATTTGCCAAACTATTCTTCTGTGTGGTATATTCCACTTTTAGCTGTTGTTAAGAAACATGCAAACTTAAAACAGTTGCCACAACACTCACTACTTGGACACTATCATGTTTAATTCTACATGTACAGTTCCAACTACCTCACATATACAGAAATCTCACTTAACCAAATGGTATTGTGTCCCATGGAGTTACAATATGTGAGAATCTACTGTAACTGCTAAATTCAATTTATGACCATTTGACAATTTTTTCTCTTCCAGCGGTTGAATGCATTGATGGACAGGATGTAATCTTTTGGCTCGATTATTCTAATGCAAGTGATAATGGTTATCTTTATCAAGCAAGTTATTTGCTGAGTACATAATAGCTGCCCTACTAGAGGGCACAAAGGACCTCAAGATCTCGGTCGCACTGTTTGCATCTAAAAAGGGGGAAAAAGGTCGGAAATTGCTGAAAACATTGAGAACAAGATCTATTATCAAAAGCCTCCAAGCACGACCTCATATGTAACTTTGAAAAGGGTTAATAAAATACTACTTGAGAGTAGTGTTTCAAGACCTACCATCATTGTTACACTGATTTCAAGCATATCTGGTGACAATATTTCATATGTTGTTCAAGAGATAAAAAACACAATCTCGGAAATAGCAAAGGTCGAAACAAGGACAGTGAGATACTTCTCCGTTGTTATTCCTAATTCAGCTACTGGATATTTAAGCACAGGGTTGGAAAAAGAAATCATTGCACTTGCCAATGGCAATGTGAATCAGGTTAGTTATGCATTTAATGATTAGAAGGAAACATTTACTAATCTGATCAACAACCTTCACGACCAAGGAATTTTGTGTGATCGTCAAGGTATGTTAGAAACACACACACCACAGTATAATTTGTTCTGATTACATAGCTCTATAGTGTTAGCTGATTCTCCAATAACTTATTCCACCACTAACCTAAGCTTTTACAATACCATCTGCACACATTTCTTTGTTTAAGTTTATACATGCATAGATGATGTAGCTGAATGCAGTGTAGTTTGCTATGTTCTGTTATGTGTACTATATATAAATAGTCAGCTGTCCACAAGTTATTTGCTGAACCTAGGACTTGCACATCTATTGTGTCATTGTGTTTAGTTGGTCATTCATACATCACAACTGCATTTTATAGAACACTGTGTAAGAGTGCATAATATTCAGACACACACCTTCATCTAAAAGCTATTCTAAAGTATGTTCAATTCTATTGCTCTAATTCTATTGCAGAAACTTCCATCCTCAAATTTTTTAACAAACAATCAAGAGAAACACTCAGGTTGCATATCTGATAGAAACATTAACTTGGATAAAGATGTATGTGTGCGGAAGTCAAATCAGGATGTGGTGAAGGACTTCAGTGTTATATGTGACGTTCCTGGTAATTGAATTTATGGTGGACATCTAATATATAAATATTTTTGGAAGCAATATATGAACATATGTCGTCTTGGAATGCTTACAACTCCATTCTTAGCAATCATGCATTTCAAAATACTGTAGAATCAGTGATGATGATAAGTGATAATCATAAGAAAAATCATGTTGGCCTTCCATTTGGCATTGAAAAATGATGCTAGCAAATTCAGGTTGGCTGGAGTTGGGATGTGGTGTGGGATAGTGGCTTCTGAACCTCATGGGGATGATGCCGAAAGTTATTGTATAATTCTTAGTACCATTTCCACTTCTCTTTATCCCAACCTATCCGTAGAATGGACCAGTATTGAAAGTAAATTAATTCAGCAATTGCTCGATCGATTCAACTGAAGCAAGGTGGACAAAATTTGGACTGAATAGACTGCATAGCTAGCATTGTAGTACAACTGATTATATAGTTAGGTGCTGTATTGCTTGAACTAAATGTTTTAGAATATCAATTGTAGATTGTGTAAAGAAGATTGGCTGAACTTATAATCGTAGATTACACTTTGTTGAACATTGTCTGCTGATGTCTAAAATTATGTAACCAATTGTTCTGAAAGAAAATACACATAGAGTTGGAAATTTGGTTGTTGATGGAAGCTATTCATTCTGTATATGTATTTGTGGATTGTATTCTGACAAAACAATAGGACAAAAGTGATCCCTCGAAAATATCTTCCTGGCTGGTACTTCTGCATACAATGACAATCTTATGCAAGTGTCCTCTTCCTTGATCTACACTTCACTATAATCCCAAAAACATGTTAACTATATTCATAGATATCTAAATTTAAACTACACCACACATATCATTCAAAAGCAAGTAAAACAACTATAATGCAGTGCAGATTTTTTAAGGGTGTATAAATATATTTGGGCATTTTAAAGGAAAAGTGTGTCCAACTTGTTCTGACGACATGAGTACAGGTTTGTTTCCTTACAATCCAATAGATGAAGTCTTTTTGTGGGACTTGTCTATTTTTATCCCATATTTTAAATATAGTTTCCGGCCATTGGTTAGCTTTTACTTACTGACCTGTTTCTATACTTGAACATTAGAATAGAGGATCAGCTATGGCATCCCTCAAAATCTGTGTGACATTTGCCTATGAGATCTTCACAAGACAAGCACTAGAGAAGAACAGGGAATCCAGGATTGCTCTCCTTTTAAACACTTTTTCTGACCCATTTAATTTTCTCCTGATGTACTACATTATTCAATCAGCACATGGCATACGTTATTATTATTGTTAACCCCTGGGCCTCCAGGATTAGCGTATCTTTTATACACTTTTTTCTGATTTGTTTAATTCTTTCATGAACATCACTCAGTCAGTATATGACACATTTTATTATTATTGTTGTTGTTCTGTTATTGCCTTCGAAGATGATTAGATCAGCTTATGCAAGTGTCCTCTTTGATCTACACTTCACTATAAGCCCAAAACATGTTAACTATATTCATAGATATTTAAAAACAATAAATTTAAACCACACAACATTACCATTCAAATGCAAATAAAATAACTATTATGCAGTACAAATGTTTCAAGAGTGTATAAATAAATTTGGACATTTTAAAGGAAAAGTGTGTCCAACCGGTTCTCTACATGAGTACTGTCCTGTTTCCTTAATTTTTCAAAAGTGAGGTTTTTTCGTTGGACTTGTCAGCTATTACTTACTGACCTGTTTATAAGGTTGTATATACATTACTACAATAGAGGATCAGCTATGGCATCCCTCAAAATCGGTGTGACATTTGCATATGGGATCTTCACAAAGCAAACACTAGAGTAGAACAGGGAATCCAGGATTGATCTCTGACCAGTTTAATTTCTTCCTGATGTACATTCCTCAATCGCACATGGGATATGTTATTATTGTTGTTATTGTTTTAACTCCTGGGACTACAGGATTAATTTCTCGATTTAAAGACTTTCTCTGATTCTTTCTTGTACATCACATGACATAATTTGTTATTATTATTGTTGTTTGTGTTTTTTGTTGTTTGAGTCATTTCCTTGGAACGGAATTAGATCGGCTCATTTGAGGACATGCTCTTTATTTGTAAACTGGAATAAAGCATCATCAAAGTGGATTTTGATGCAGGCCCACACTAGCACAACACCCACACATATAATTGTACACACACACAAACAGAATACATACAAGATAGAGAGTATCAAATACGTTTGGAAATAAACTAGTTTTATGCTCGAGATCTGTCGTTAAATGCTAAAAATATTATAATTATATTAATTCCACAAATATTTCATGTGAAACCAAGATTATAGAGCAAGTGCATAATGCTCTATTAATAAATTATTGCAAATAGTGATGATAAGCAAGTATTTGCAGAAGGGAAAGTTCATAGGTCAGCAAAATCTTAGAGTTGCCAGCTAATGTATCCCAACTGCTATAAATAAAATTTCAATAAAGTAAATCATCAGTCAAAAGGTTTCAGGTTATAGAGCGGAGATTTGATTACACCGTGGAATCCTTTATGGTACATTGCTCCTGTTTATGTCTCATGTCCTACTGCAGGCAGTGGAATGGATGTTTAGCTTTAAAGGTAGATATATACAAGCTGTAGCCACACCAAAGTATATGCCCCTGAGCAATGTTATAGAGTTGGGACTAGATTTCTCTCTATTAAATATGGGTTCTATGTTCAGACAAGTTTTAGAAATTCTTCTACATCACAGGTTGATGTAATATTGTATAAAGTGTGTGACTGAACATAGAATTGTTGGTCTATTTATTTATTAAAAAAATGGTGGTTGGGTTGAAGAGAAGATAAAGTCTGAAGTCATGGAAAATGAATTTGACCAAGGTGAAGTAATAGAAACCAGATACTCAATGATCACTGCTAAAGTTTTGCTGAATCTAGATCAGATAGGTTAACAACTTTTTGTACAATGACTTTCTCGTAATCTAACTCTACATCATGGGGAGGCACTGTAACCTTCAACAGAAATAATAAGATGCTAAAATGGATCTGATTCTTAGCATCTTATCATTCCTGATGAAGCCTAGAACATCTAGTCAAAATAATTTGACAGTTTGGATTGTTTGGATCGGGCTACCAAACCAGTTCATGAAGTCAAACCTTTTGCGTTGATCTCTGCTCCAAGTCTATTCACACCATTTTAAAAGGTGATCAATAATTTGCTATCACCATAGAGTTGCCCTTTTTCTATTTGCATGAAGCTTAAGAGAGGTAGATATACTCACCAAACAATCTTAGCTATTTTAGCTGAGACTTTCATATTGCAAAATGGTTGTCGCGAACAGAATAATATATTAAAAAACTGTATCCAAATGTATCCAAAAAAAATTTGGGGGTTTGGAAATATCCTGGAATTTTTTTGGTAACATGGTTAATAGAAAGTAAATTTAATGTAAAACATGCCCGAACCAGTCTCTCTGCTTCTATCCCACTTGTAGCTCTCTGAAGACTGGAGACATTTATTATAGCAAGATGACGATGCTGCTCTTTGGATATTTCCTGGATGATCTACAGACATCAAAACATCATTTCATCTTATGAGCAATATACTAACGTACTTTGCATAGATGGTACAAGTGAAAAGACATGACTTGACATGAATTTTAGTTTTCATGTTAAGACTGATGAAACTGAATGTGTAATAATTATATTGATTAGCTCATGCATCTGCTTAACATTTCCTTCTACATTTTACCTTTAGTATTTCATGACATTTTTTCCCCCCATCATTAATCGTTAGGGATCAAAGTAGCATTCCCTTCTGCTCTTCTTTACAGGTGAATGTCTATATCAAGTCTGAGCTGATCTACTTTTATATGTAGTTTAATGATGTGAGTCAGCCAAACATGACAGGTGCAGACAGAGAGTCAAAGGATCTAGGAGTGGGTGGCACTGTTGTATCCATCATAATGCACCTTTACTGTGAAATAGTTTATTTAAAATAATTTTTTTAAGTTACATGCCTATGTACTGTGTATTGGGACATTATTATTATTATTATTGTTGTTGTTGTTTTTGTTGTTTTTCTTGTTGTTGTTATTTTATTTTTATTGTTTTTGTTGTTTTTGTTATTGTACTACTACTACTATTATTACTAATTTTACTATTATTACTAGTAGTATTTTATTTTTACTGTGTTATTATTATATTCTTCTTCTTCTTATTATTATTATTATTATTATTATTATTATTATTATTATTATTATTATCATCATCATCATTATCATCATCATCATTATATCAACATTATCATCATCAACATCGTCATCAACATCATCATCATCATCATGATCACCATCATCATCATAATCATCATCATCATCATCATCATCATCATCATCATCATCAATATTATTATTACTATTATTATTACTATTATTATTACTATTATTATTACTAATATTATTATTAATATTATTATTACTATTATTATTACTATTATTATTACTAATATTATTATTAATATTATTATTACTATTAATATTACTATAATTATTACTATTATTATTACTATTATTATTACTATTATTATTATTATTTTACTATTATTATTATATTATTATTACTGATTCCCAATCACTTTCCATTAGTCATCAATATTCACATTCAACTTGCATCACTGTGGCCATCATACCTCATGAGTGTTTATACCTCAGACTATGACCATTGTAAATGAGTTGGGCTATACTTAGATGAACATTTACATTCTGCAGCTTCTTCCGCCAATGGTTGTGAGTGGTAGTAGTACAGAGAGGAAATTAATCTTCTGTACTGGGAACAATTTCTGGCACAACTTAAAAATATTATAATAATAATGGATAAACTCTCAATGAACTCTCAGTTGACATAATAACATTAAAATCACCTTCTCAAATATATGTCAATTTTTATTCACTTGACGTTTCGACTAGATGCTCTGTCTTCTTCAGGATTGATTATTCCTGATGAAGACTAGAGTATCTAGTCGAAACATAATAAAAATTGAAGTTGATTATTGAGAAGGTGATTTTAAATAATTGATAATGCAATTAATTTTGTTTTTATTTGTTTGCCTTTTAATATAATAATAACATAATAAGCCAAAAAAATAGTAAACGATAAATAATCAAACTACATGATAAATGGAATGCCCACCCTTATAATTATGGAAATGATCTTGCCTTCCATGTGTGATATTAAAAAAGGAAAATAAATATATCTATCATAATTATATATATATAGGATGTGTGTGTGTTTCTCATTACAGTTATAAATTTGGCTATTTTTACTATTTATTTTTTAAATTATTAATCCTTTGGTACATGCAGTTCGATAGAGTCTCACACTCATGGGTCTAGGCTAAAGATAGTGTAGCTATGCCAAGTCCAATTTTGGGTGACATGGAAGCCAGATAGTGAATTTGTTCCCATCTCTGTATAGAAGCCAGTTGAATGCGAATGAAGAGTTATTCCTAATTACCCAATCACCTAATTAGTGTACATATTTGTGTGGGTGTACAATGTGAAAGTGTATAAAAAGAGCTAAAAAGAGTGCAATAAACAGTTTCCAAGCTGTAGCTGCAAACTTGGTTCTTACAGCAAAGAGTGGAACCATGTCCTATTATTCTTTGATCCTGCTCTCACTCCTGGTGGCAAGTGGCGTGGGATTGCCATTGCATAACAGCACGAAACAAAGCAAGGCTTCAGCTCCCTTCATGTCCTCCTATTCGATGGAAGCTGCTCACGAAAACTCAGAAAATGAAACGATGTGCAAATCTGCCATCAGTAAGGACAGTAAGTTTCTTACAAAATGTTTCTAGATGTATGCATACCCAGGATGAATAGTGCACACTGAAGTATGGAACAGTGAGAGTTCAAACACCTCTTAGAATTATTAGAAGAGCACAATGTTAACATCATTGATATATTCATTTTTAATTTAGGTTGAGCAACTGGTACCAAATAATGAAAGAAATTTCTTTTCTTATTTGCCAAAACAAATTTTCAAGGACCAGATGAATTATATTTTATAAGCACACTTTCCTTTTTGTATACATGTGCAGTTGTACCAATCAGTATGTGACAACTGCGTAAATTGCAGCTGGCAGCGTTAGCAGCAATTACAACAAAAAAAACTACAGGTCCAAAAACAATAATGATTGTAATTTTTTCTTTCTTTCTCTCCTTCCTTCCTTCCTTCCTTCCTTCCTTGCTTCCTTCCTTCCTTGCTTCCTTCCTTCCTTCCTTCCTTCCTTCCTTGCTTCCTTGCTTCTTTCCTTCCTTCCTACCTTCCTTCCTTCCTTGCTTCCTTGCTTCATTGCTTCCTTCCTTCATTCCTACCTTCCTTCCTTCCTTGCTTCCATGCTTACTTCCTTCCTTCCTTCCTTCCTTCCTTGCTTCCTTGCTTCCTTGCTTCCTTCCTTCCTTGCTTCCTTGCTTCCTTGCTTCCTTGCTTCCTTCTTCCTTTTTGCTTCCTTCCTTCCTTCCTTCCTTCCTTCCTTCCTTCCTTCCTTCCTTGCTTCCTTGCTTCCTTCCTTCCTTCCTACCTTCCTTCCTTCCTTGCTTCCCTGCTTCCTTGCTTCCTTCCTTCCTTCCTACCTTCCTTCCTTCCTTGCTTCATTGATTACTTCCTTCCTTCCTTCCTTCCTTCCTTGCTTCCTTGCTTCCTTCCTTCCTTGCTACCTTGCTTCCTTGCTTCCTTCCTTCCTTCCTTCCTTCCTTCCCTCTCTCTTTTTAGCTTCAAATTCTGCTGGTTTCTGTTACCTCTCGACCATGATTTTATGCTGTGGTAAAGGAGAACTAAGTTCTGTGGAAGTGGAGCCTGAAAACACTGTTCACCTTGGTAATACTATTGTGAAGACGACTTTTCGTTTATCAGTATTAGGAAAGCTCCCAGCAAAGAAAGGTATATATACTAAACACAGGGATAATTATTCAATAAAATTGCAGTAAAATGAATGACTCTATTATCTATAAGGTTTTGGGTTGGAAATTTTTGTTTCAAAACTTAACTTATATCCACTTATGTTCTGAATATGTGATAATTTAGAATTAAATTTAAATCGCTATTATACAAAATTATCCAGATAATTAAGTTGATGGACTTTTCTTAAATCATTTTCTAAAGCCATCTACAATCTTACTTTTGTACAGATCTGTGCTTGTATTTTGGTGACAAGCAGAATCAAATCAAATTCTGCGATTCCCGCAATAAGTGTAATCTGAAACAAGGTTGTAGCTATAACTCCCAAACCAGGTACACATAAAGTAGCAATAAAATAACATATTGGAATATAAATATATACATAATATGTGACAGGACCTGAGAAAACAGCCTAATTGGAGCGGATCATCAAATTTTAGTTTATAATACTATTTGAAAGTGCAGTCAATTACCTTCAAAATGACGCCAGATTCATAGCTCTAGGCGCTACAGTTTCCAGGATATGAGACTGATTAAACACATCCAGGAAGAAATGCCCAAGCATGGAAAATTGACTTCAACCAGGTCTATTCCGTATACTCTGTGCTGTAACACTAGTCGTGGTCCAATCACTAACAAAAAAATATATAATATATATAATAAAACATAAAACATATGATAACAATAAAAGATATATTTTTTTTTAATATTATATATTTTTATTCTTATTCTATACAACTGTTGGAAGCTACCTACAGCATTCTCTTCCACTGTATGCGAATTAACTTATAATTATTAGAAGATCAACAATTGTAGGAAACTACCTATAGCTTTCACTGTATAAAAACAAATTCCTCTGGTTTTATACAAAACATTTAGCTATGGAATGTATCTAGTGGAATATTCTGCCTACTACTATTATATATGTTATTTGCAGATATAATATCATCTCTACTGATAGAGATCTATACAAGGAAATGACTAAGCAAGCTTTAGCTTGTCTATATACACACCACATATCTATGTACATCACATATCTAAGTAACCTCTATCAGCAGAGATAGTATATCTACAAATAACATATATAATGATAGTAGGCAGAATATTCCACTAGATACATCCATAGCTAAATGCTTTTCATAAAACCAGAGGGACAGTATTAATTAGTTTTTATACAGTGAAAGCGATAGGTAGCTTCCTACAATTGTAGATAATCTAATAATTATAAGTTAATTCGCGTACAGTGAAAGCGAAAATGTAGGTAGCTTCCAACAGTTGTAGAACAAGAATAAAAATAAATTATATAATAATTTAAAAAATAGTAACGTTTTAAAATATCTTTTATTGTGTTTATTTTAATATATTATACATTTTTAGGGATTGGACCACGACTAGTGTTAGGGCTTGGAAAATGACTAGGATTAGTGATTGACAATTACTAGTGTCAGGGCTTGGGGAATGACTTGAGTTAGGGCTTGGACCATGACTGGACCATGACTAGTGTTAGGGCTTGGAAAATGACAAGGATTAGGACTTGGATAATTACTAGGGTTAGGGCTTAGACAAATACTAGGGTTAAGGCTTGGGCAATGGCTTGAGTTGGGGCTTGGACCATGACTGGACCATGACTAGAGTTAGGGCTTGGACAATGACTATGATTAGGGCTTGGTCAATGACTAGGGTTTGGGATTGGACAATGGCTAGAGTTCTGATTTATACTATGACTAGGGTTATGGCTTGGATAAAGATAAAGTTAGGACGACAAGACTAGCAATAGGGCTTGGACCATGACTAGGGTTAGGGCTTTGACAATGATTAGCATTAGGGCTTTGTCCATGACTAGGGTTAGTGCTTGGACTATGACTAGTCTTAAGGCTTGGACAATGACTAGGGTTACGGTTTGGACAATGACAATAGTTAGGGCTTGAATAATGATTAGAATTAGGGTTTGGACAATGTCTAGGGTTTTGGCTTGGACAATGACTAGGGTTAAGGCTTGGATAAGGACTAGCATTATGGCTTGAACAATGAATAGGGTTACGGCTTGGTCAATGACCAGGGTCAGAGCTTAGACAAGGTCTATGGTTAGGGATTAGACATGGACTAGGGTTAATCACAGATACATCTTCAGTCTCTCCCTCTGTGTGTGTGTGTGTAATATAAATATTACATATTATTACATAGATATGTGTTGTGTATAGCTATTGGTTACATAGATATGTGGTGTGTATAGCTCAAGGTTACATAGATATGTGGTGTGTATGCTAAAGGTTACATAGATATGTGGTGTATATAGATAAAGGTTACATAAATATGTGGTGTGTATGCTAAAGGTTACATAGATATGTTGTGTATCAATTACAGGTTACATACATATGTTGTGTGTACAGCTAAAGTTTACATAGATATGTGGTGTGTATGCTAAAGGTTACATAGATATGTGGTGTGTATGCTAAAGGTTACCTAGATATCTGGTGTCTAAGTCTAAGCTCTGACCCTGGTCATTGACCAAGCCGTAACCCTATTCATTGTCCAAGACATAATGCTAGTCCTTATCCAAGCCTTAACCCTAGTCATTGTCCAAGCCAAAACCCTAGACATTGTCCAAACCCTAATTCTAATCATTATTCAAGCCCTAACCATTGTCATTGTCCAAACCGTAACCCTAGTCATTGTCCAAGCCTTAAGACTAGTCATAGTCCAAGTACTAACCCTAGTCATAGACAAAGCCCTAATGCTAATCGTTGTCAAAGCCCTAACCCTAGTCATGGTCCAAGCCCTATTGCTACTCTTGTCGTCCTAACTTTATCTTTATCCAAGTCATAACCCTAGTCATTGTACAAATCAGAACTCTAGCCATTGTCCAATCCCAAACCCTAGTCATTGACCAAGCCCCAATCATTCATTGTCTCATGGTCCAAGCCCCAACTCAAGCCATTGCCCAAGCCTTAACCCTAGTATTTGTATAAGCCCTAACCCTAGTAATTATCCAAGTCCTAATCCTAGTCATTTTCCAAGCCCTAACATTAGTCATGGTCCAGTCATGGTCCAAGCCCTAACTCAAGTCATTCCCCAAGCCCTGACACTAGTAATTGTCAATCACTAATCCTAGTCATTTTCCAAGCCCTAACACTAGTCGTGGTCCAATCCCTACAAATATATAATATATTAAAATAAACACAATAAAAGATATTTTAAAACGTTACTATTTTTTTAAATTATTACATTATTTATTTTTATTCTTGTTCTACAACTGTTGGAAGCTACCTACAGTTTTCTCTTTCACTGTATGCGAATTAACTTATAATTATTAGATTATCTACAATTATAGGAAGCTACCTATCGCTTTCACTGTATAAAAACTAATTAATACTGTCCCTCTGGTTTTATGAAAAGCATTTAGCTATGGATGTATCTAGTGGAATATTCTGCCTACTATCATTATATATGTTATTTGTAGATATACTATCTCTGCTGATAGAGATCTATCCAAGGAAAAGACTAAGCATGCTTTAGCTCGTCTATATACACACCACATATCTATGTAACCTTTAGCATACACACTACATATCTATGTAAACTTTAGCACGTACACCACATATCTACGTAAACTTTTGCTGTACACACCACATATCTATGTAACCTTTAGCATACAACCACATATCTATGTAGGCTATAAACAACACCACATATCTATGTAGCCTTTAGCTGTACACACCACATATCTATGCTATAAACACCACATATCTATGTAACCTTTAGCATACACAACATATATCTATAATGTAACCTTTAGCATACACACCACATATCTATATGTAACCTTTAGCATACACACCACATATCTATGTAACCTTTAGCATACACACCACATATCTATCTATCTAACATTTAGCATACATGTAACCCTTAGCTATACACACCACATATCTATGTAACCTTTAGCTAGACACACCAAATATCTCTGTAACCTTTAGCATACACACCACATATCTATGTAACCCTTAGCTATATACACCACATATCTATGTAACCTTTAGCATATATACCACATATCTATGTAACCTTTAGCTATACACACCACATATCTATGTAACCTTTAGCATACACACCACATATCTATGTAACCATTAGCTATACACACCACATATCTATGTAACCTTTAGCATAAACACCACATATCTATGTACCCTTTAGCATACACACCACATATCTATGTAACCTTTAACTGTACACACCACATATCTATGTAACCTTTAGCTACGTACAACACGTATGTAACCTACAGCTATACAGATCACATATCTATGTAAAGTAACCTTTAGCATACACACCACATATCTATGTAACCTTTAGCTATACACTCTACATATCTATGTAACCTTTAGCATACCTGTAACATTTAGCATACACACCACATATCAATGTAACCTTTAGTTGTACACACAACATATCTATGTAACCTTTAGCATACATACCACATATCTATGTAACCTTTAGCATAAATCTATGTAACCTTTAGCATACACACCACATATCTATGTAGGTATCTATGTAACCTTTAGCATACACACCACATATTTATGTAACCTTTATCTATATACACCACATATCTATGTAACCTTTAGCATATACACCACATATCTATGTAACCTTGAGCTATACACACCACATATCTATGTAACCATTAGCTATACACACCACATATCTATGTAATAATATGTAATATTTATATTACACACACACACACAGAGGGAGAGACTGCAGATGTATCTGTGATTAAACCTAGTCCATGTCTAAGCCCTAACCGTAGGCCTTGTCTAAGCTCTGATCCTGGTCATTGACCAAGCCGTAACCCTATTCATTGTCCAAGCCATAATGCTAGTCCTTATCCAAGCCGTAATCCTAGTCATTGTCCAAGCCAAAACCCTAGACATTGTCCATACCCTAATTCTAATCATTATTCAAGCCCTAACCATTGTCATTGTCCAAACCGTAACCCTAGTCATTGTCCAAGCCTTAAGACTAGTCATAGTCCAAGCACTAACCCTAGTCATGGACAAAGCCTTTATGCTAATCGTTGTCAAAGCCCTAACCCTAGTCATGGTCCAAGCCCTATTGCTAGTCTTGTCGACCTAACTTTATCATTATCCAAGCCATAACCCTAGTCATTGTACAAATCAGAACCCTAGCCATTGTCCAATCCCAAACCCTAGTCATTGACCAAGTCCTAATCATAGTCATTGTCCAAGCCCTAACTCTAGTCTCATGGTCCAGTCATGGTCCAAGCCCCAACTCAAGCCATTGCCCAAGCCTTAACCCTAGTATTTGTCTAAACCCTAACCCTAGTAATTATCCAAGTCCTAACCCTAGTCATTTTCCAAGCCCTAACACTAGTCATGGTCCAGTCATGGTCCAAGCCCTAACTCAAGTCATTCCCCAAGCCCTGACACTAGTAATTATCAATCACTAATCCTAGTCATTTTCCAAGCCCTAACACTAGTCGTGGTCCAATCCCTAAAAATATATAATATATTAAAATAAACACAATAAAAGATATTTTAAAACGTTACTATTTTTTTTAATTATTACATTATTTATTTTTATTCTTGTTCTACAACTGTTGGAAGCTACCTACAGTTTTCTCTTTCACTGTATGCGAATTAACTTATAATTATTAGATTATCTACAATTATAGGAAGCTACCTATCGCTTTCACTGTATAAAAACTAATTAATACTGTCCCTCTGGTTTTATGAAAAGCATTTAGCTATGGATGTATCTAGTGGAATATTCTGCCTACTATCATTATATATGTTATTTGTAGATATACTATCTCTGCTGATAGAGATCTATCCAAGGAAAAGACTAAGCATGCTTTCGCTCATCTATATACACACCACATATCTATGTAACCTTTAGCATACACACTACATATCTATGTAAACTTTAGCATGTACACCACATATCTACGTAAACTTTTGCTGTACACACCACATATCTATGTAACCTTTAGCATAAAACCACATATCTATGTAGGCTATAAACAACACCACATATCTATGTAGCCTTTAGCTGTACACACCACATATCTATGCTATAAACACCACATATCTATGTAACCTTTAGCATACACAACATATATCTATAATGTAACCTTTAGCATACACACCACATATCTATATGTAACCTTTATAGCATACACACCACATATCTATGTAACCTTTAGCATACACACCACATATCTATCTATCTAACATTTAGCGTACATGTAACCCTTAACTATACACACCACATATCTATGTAACCTTTAGCTATACACACCAAATATCTCTGTAACCTTTAGCATACACACCACATATCTATGTAACCCTTAGCTATATACACCACATATCTATGTAACCTTTAGCATATATACCACATATCTATGTAACCTTTAGCTATACACACCACATATCTATGTAACCTTTAGCATACATACCACATATCTATGTAACCATTAGCTATACACACCACATATCTATGTAACCTTTAGCATAAACACCACATATCTATGTACCCTTTAGCATACACACCACATATCTATGTAACCTTTAACTGTACACACCACATATCTATGTAACCTTTAGCTACGTACAACACGTATGTAACCTACAGCTATACAGATCACATATCTATGTAAAGTAACCTTTAGCATACACACCACATATCTATGTAACCTTTAGCTATACACTCTACATATCTATGTAACCTTTAGCATACACAACATATATCTATGTAACATTTAGCATACACACCACATATCAATGTAACCTTTAGTTGTACACACAACATATCTATGTAACCTTTAGCATGCATACCACATATCTATGTAACCTTTGGCATACACACCACATATCTATGTAACCTTTAGCATAAATCTATGTAACCTTTAGCATACGCACCACATATCTACGTAGGTATCTATGTAACCTTTAGCATACACACCACATATTTATGTAACCTTTATCTATATACACCACATATCTATGTAACCTTTAGCATACACACCACATATCTATGTAACCTTGAGCTATACACACCACATATCTATGTAACCATTAGCTATACACACCACATATCTATGTAATAATATGTAATATTTATATTACACACACACACACAGAGGGAGAGACTGCAGATGTATCTGTGATTAACCCTAGTCCATGTCTAAGCCCTAACCGTAGGCCTTGTCTAAGCTCTGATCCTGGTCATTGACCAAGCTGTAACCCTATTCATTGTCCAAGCCATAATGCTAGTCCTTATCCAAGCCGTAACCCTAGTCATTGTCCAAGCCAAAACCCTAGACATTGTCCATACCCTAATTCTAATCATTATTCAAGCCCTAACCATTGTCATTGTCCAAACCGTAACCCTAGTCATTGTCCAAGCCTTAAGACTAGTCATAGTCCAAGCACTAACCCTAGTCATGGACAAAGCCTTTATGCTAATCGTTGTCAAAGCCCTAACCCTAGTCATGGTCCAAGCCCTATTGCTAGTCTTGTCAACCTAACTTTATCATTATCCAAGCCATAACCCTAGTCATTGTACAAATCAGAACCCTAGCCATTGTCCAATCCCAAACCCTAGTCATTGACCAAGCCCTAATCATAGTCATTTTCCAAGCCCTAACTCTAGTCATGGTCCAGTCATGGTCCAAGCCCCAACTCAAGACATTGCCCAAGCCTTAACCCTAGTATTTGTCTAAACCCTAACCCTAGTAATTATCCAAGTCCTAACCCTAGTAATTTTCCAAGCCCTAACACTAGTCATGGTCTAGTCATGTTCCAAGCCCTAACTCAAGTCATTCCCCAAGCCATGACACTAGTAATTGTCAATCAATAATCCTAGTCATTTTCCAAGCCCTAACACTAGTCGTGGTCCAATCCCTAAAAATATATAATATATTAAAATAAACACAATAAAAGATATTTAAAAGCGTTACTATTTTTTTTAATTATTACATTATTTATATTTATTCTTGTTCTACAACTGTTGGAAGCTACCTACAGTTTTCTCTTTCACTGTATGCGAATTAACCTATAATTATTAGATTATCTACAATTGTAGGAAGCTACCTATCGCTTTCACTGTATAAAAACTAATTAATACTGTCCCTCTGGTTTTATGAAAAGCATTTAGCTATGGATGTATCTAGTGGAATATTCTGACTACTATCATTATAATTATATGTTATTTGTAGATATACTATCTCTGCTGATAGAGATCTATCCAAGGAAAAGACTAAGCATGCTTTAGCTAGTCTATATACACACCACATATCTATGTAAACTTTTGCTGTACACACCACATATCTATGTAACCTTTAGCATACACACCACATATCTATGTAACCTTTAGCCACATATCTATGTAACCTTTAGCTATACACACCACATATCTATGTTACCTTTAGCATACACACCACATATCAATGTCACCTTTAGCATACAGACCACATATCTATGTAACCTTTAGCTATAAACAACACCACATATCTATGTAGCCTTTAGCTGTACACACCACATATCTATGCTATACACAACACATATCTATGTAACCTTTAGCATACACAACATATATCTATAATGTAACCTTTAGCATACACACCACATATCTATGTAAACCTTTGGCATACACACCACATATCTATGTAACCTTTAGCATAAACACCACATATCTATGTAACCTTTAGCATACACACCACATATCTACGTAGGTATCTATGTAACCTTTAGCATACACACCACATATCTACGTAGGTATCTATGTAACCTTTAGCATACACACCACATATCTATGTAACCTTGAGCTATACACACCACATATCTATGTAACCATTAGCTATACATACCACATATATATGTAACCTTTAGCATACACACCAGATATCTATGTAACCATTAGCTATACACACCACATATCTATGTAACAATTACTGTAATCTGTAATATATATATTACACAGTCACAGAAAAGGGAGTGACTGCAGATGTAGCTGTGATTAAGCCTGGTCCTTGTCTAAGCCCTAACCCTAGTCATTGTCCAAGCCGTAATACTAGGCCTTATCCAAGCCTAAACACTAGTCATTGTCCAATTCTAAACCCTTGATATTGTCCAAATCCTAATTCTAATCATTATTTAAGCCCTAACCATTACCATTGTCCTAAGTGTAACCATAGTCATTGTCCAAGCCTTAAGACTAGTCATAGTCCAAGCACTAATCCTAGTCAGAGACAAAGCCCTTACTCTATCATGGTCCAAGCCCTATTGCTAGTCTTTGTCCAAGCCCTAACTTTATCATTATCTAAGCCATAACCCTTGTCATTGTACAAATCCGAACCCTTTGTCCAATCCCAAACCCTGTCATTGACCAAGCCTTAATCAGAGTCACATTGTCAAAGCCCTAACCCTAGTAATGGTCCAGATGGTCCAAGCCCTAAATCAAGTCATTACCCAAGCCCTAACCCTAGTAATTGTCCAACCCTAACCCTAGAAATTGTCCAAGCCCTAATCCTAGTCATTTTCCAAGCCTTAACACTAGTCGTGGTCCAATCACTAACAATAAATAATATATATAATATATATATAACAATAATAAAAATAAATATATAACAATAAAAGATATTTAAAAACATTACTATTTTACATTATATATTTTTATTCTTCTTCTACAACTGTTGGAAGCTACCTACAGCTTTCTCTTTCACTGTTTATCGAATTAACTTATAATTATTAGATGATCTACAATTGTAGGAAGCTATCTATTGGCTTTCACTGTATAAAAACTAATTAATACTGTCCCTCTGGTTTTATGAAAAACATTTATCTATGGATATATCTAATGGAATATTCTGCCTACTACTATTATATATTATGTTATTTGCAGATATACCATCTCAGCTGATATATATCTATACTAGGAAATGACTAAGCAAGCTCTAGCTTGTCTATATACACACCACATATCTATATAAACTTTAGCATACACACCACATATCTACGTAACCATTAGCTGTATACAACACATATCTATGTAACCTTTAGCTATACACACAACATATCTATTTAACCTTTAGCATAAACAGTCTGTCTTACACCACATATTTATGTCACCTTTAGCTGTACACACCACATATCTATGTAACCTTTAGCTATACACACCACATATTTAGGAACAATAATGGAAGGATGCACATCAAAGCCGGTTGACAACTGATTCTTCATAATCTGAAGGTTTGTAGAATTGCTTTCAGAGTGTTCCTTCATAGCTACTACCCCTGGATTTGAGGAATCAAAATCAAAGTGATGGAACTTTTTTTATTCCAGGAACCTTTTTTTATGTAAGGGGCAAAAAATTCAGTCCAATCAAATGTTGGCAAAATAACTGTCTCATCCTCAGACGAAACACGTTGAGCACATTACACAGAGCCGAGTCATTAACAACTTGTGCGATATCTTTCAAGCTGCCAACCTTATCCTTCTGCAGTGTAGCTTTAGGATGCCAAAATACCAGTCTGCGCAAATTTAGAATGTCCAACTATAAGGAATGACAGAGTTACCTTTGAGTGTTTCCAGACAAACATCGCCACATCAAATACTGCATAACACAGCTGTTTTTGTTTTCACCAGTGCAGTTGTCACAATGGAGGGAAACTTCATATTCGCCAAGACCATGGTGTTCGAAAAGATAATGGAGCTGGCTTACCACTGCATTTGCTCCCTTTCCACAGTCCTCAGCCTTATCCATAAGGAAATTCATCTGTCGAGGGAGAGCTTCGCAGTTTAACTCCAAATATGCTGCATTTTCTTGGAGTAAAAAAAAAATCAGGCCAGGCTGCAGAGGATCAGATGGGTAGTGAACTTGCTGTGCACAATCGAATGAGTAGTGCACAGCCAGATTGTTCGAGTTGGAAGGAACTTTAGAGTGAGGTGGTGGGGGTGAAAATGTGCCACATGCCGAGAAAAAACTAATCACTTGTCGCCTACAGTTATCACACACAGTTTTGTAGAATGACCTCTCTAGCTGGACAACCCTGTGATGCTCTTCAGCTTCTCGTATGGTAGCAGATTTTTCAACATCCGAACAGTTGGCAGCTCGAAGGATTGCTATACTATTTTGCTGACTAGTCCAACACAAGTCAGAGATAGGCTTCATTATTATCACTGCTGGTAGGAGTGACCGCCATACCCTACAGAAAGTCAAGTATGCAGCAGCATGAACACATTGTGCAGACTCAGCAGATTCATTATACATCCTCCAAATTCCTCACTTTTATACGCTAGATGGCAAAAGTGATCTGCTATATATAGCCTGGAATGTGACCAGGTAGAAGAAGAGCATTCTAGTCAGCACAGTTTAGCAGAAAACGGACAACCTATTCCACAGAAGAAAGCAAAAGTGCATGTTTTGGGTGTCGTTTGATGTTTCCATGTATGCGAGGTGAGAGTCGGTTTACCTTGAAGGCCTTGACCAGGTTCTTCAAGCGTGTTTCACCAATAGTATGCAAAAAGCGAATACTTGTCGACCGCGGTGACGATATTTTGTGTAGTTTTTTTTCTCCTACTTGTCCGGGAGTGACGATAATCTGTGGACATATTCTCACTAAAGTTTGAATTTGCCATCAGTTGTTCAAGAAGGACCATATCCAGCTCGTTGCGGGAGAGGGAAGCACACTGCGAATGAATGTCACAGGTGGTTTTGTACAGAAAATTGCAGAGAACAGTTTCTTCCATGCCAGCTCTCACAACCATATCCAAGATCTATGAAGTTAGTAATAAGTTCCTTCTCCATTGTGTCAAATACTGCTGGCTCGATCTCTACATCTGCTAAAAATTGTACCCGAGTCTGTACTTCAAGGACTTGTTCATCTCTGCCAATCTCGTCCTCTTTATCGTTCCTACCCTCCCTCCTCCTCATCACTTTCGACCTCAGATCCTGCTCCAGCTTCCATCGAACCAATATTGCATGAAGGTTCTTCATCGTCACTCCCTGTAATATTCATTAATGCATTTCATTATAATTATAGTCTCCCACTTCCCTATCATGGTTGTTGTGAAAATTAAGCCCCCTTCCATTCCAATATTTTATTTTAGTGTCTTTATTTCTGTTACTCTATGACTGAGTTAAACTACCTAAAAATGGTTTGTAAATGCTGTGCCAGTACATACATTCTCATCCTCAACTTCATCACTCCAGTTCTCTGCACAGTCTTCCATGGTGAAATAATCCTATGACATCAAGTAAGGGTTGCTATTCCTCACCACAGAGGTGAAGCAAAGCATTCACAGCTCTAGCGGCATCCTCATCACTTGCTTTGGCATCCATAGATAAAACAATGGATTTTGTTACTGTGGTAATGCACTTCAAACCCAGGAATCTAGGCTGGAAATTCCCACACTTCTGCGTTACATAAAACTTCATTTTTCTATATGCTGAGCTCAAAAGATAAGTAGAAGATTTTAGAGACCACACTTGGCATGAAATTTGCCGTTTCAAGCAGTCAAATTTGACATAGAGGTAGATGAAAGACCAATTATACTGGCAAGGTTATAAAAAAGTGTCCTAATTATTCATTATGGCATGGTTTTAGCTATAGCACAATTCAATACTCTGCAAGTGAGCTGTTTTCTCAGATCCTGTCACATATTGGATTTTTTTAAATTATTTTGCTTAAAATAATTTGGGTGGGGGTGGGGATTGGAGAAGGGGTAATTCAGCAGCAGGTCTCTCTGCTAATTTTTATTTCTCTACTAAATAAGGAAATGTTTACTTTCTGAATCACTCGCATGATATTTTTTGGCATCTGTTTTTTGTGCAGTATGCCGAAATAATACTGTTGAAGACACCACATGCATGTAATGGGGTGCACTTGCAAGACAGGATATGTTGGTCCAGATTGTTGCGAGTGTGACTCAGCCAATAACTTTTTTAAAGCTGAAGATGGGAGCTGCAAAAGTTCGTTTAAGTGTGTACCTACTTAAATGAGGTAGTGTCTCCAATTTATCATGTGACTCATGTCTGAGCCAAGTGTTTGAAATGTCAACACTACTATCTTCAAGAAATTGATCTCACAGTGTGGTTAAAGCATTTCTCAATCAGTTTGTGTTCTTGCAGCAAGATCACATAATGTTTTAACTGTACTCTCTCTAACCAGCCTAACCTTAATGTATTTTATTCTTATTTTTTTTTAATATTGGCACTTGCAAACATCTCCAGCACACACTTGGTTCTGTGCATATATACACTGCTTATATTACAACTATCCTTGTATTCTAATAGAACGTTGTAGTAGTGAGTGTAAATTTCCGTCAAACAATGGTGGATGCAGTGAGTGCCGCTCAGGTTACCAAGAACCAACTTGCTGTGAATGCAAACGGTGCTTCATGGAAATTGATGGAATATGTCAAAGTATGTTAACTACATTCTTATAATCATACAATAACATTGGTGCTCAGTTATTGCAATTTATGTTGCTATCATGCAATCAGAATTATTACTAGACATCGCTGTAGTGTTAAAGAGGAAAACAGAGAGAGATGAGGCATAATGTACATTTTTTTCGTTTATGATTTTATGATATATGACTTGAAACCCAAGAAAAGTTGTAAAGCTAGAGGTTTAAATATATATATATTGCACAAGCACAAAAACAGCACAAGCACAAAAACAGGCACAAAAACAGAAAATAAAATATTGCCACATAATATTCTAAACTTGGTATACTCACTGAAATATTTTGCTATAGTCATGTAGTGACATCCTACTGATGTTTAACCTGTGGTTATTTGTTTAGCTCTACTCGCACATAGTCATTTACTATTTCCCAAGAATTAAGGTGAAGCAGTTAAGGAATTTATTATCAGCAGTAATACTCTCAACAAAATTAGAAGTGACTAAAATGTTTGGTATAGATGGTGTCAGTCCTGATGTCTGACTATGGACCGTCCAACCATGCTAAATTATGTAACTCTTAAAGTATAGAACAAATACTCATTGTGAAATATGGAGAGTCATTTCACTTGCATGCTGTATTTTGACAAACTTTTGGTTTGTGATAATATGGGCACATGTTCGTTAGTTACTAACCGTAATCCACTCTAACTCATCTAAGAATTAATACAACTATATACACACAAGACAAATATGCTTCATTATAATATATATATATATATATATATATAATTATATATATATATTGGATTGCCTAGTCAGTGAAGATATCATTTACCAAGGGAGACAAAGATTTATAAACCCCTGTATAATAAACTCAAAATATAATAGGGATTGCATACAGTATTATAGTATAGGTCTTTATAGCATGTAAATGTTGTCTACATTAATTATAATAGGTAAAGGGTCAGGTAAATGTTGTCTACATTAATTATAATAGGAAAAGGGTCAGGTAAATGTTGTCTGCATTAATTATAATAGGTAAAGGGTCCTGTAAATTTTGTCTGCATTAATTATAATAGGTAAAGCACAACGTAAATGTTGTCTACATTAATTATAATAGGTAAAGGGTCTTTTAAATGTTGTCTACATTAAGTAAAGTGTAAATGTTGTCTGCATTAATCATAACAGTTAAAGCATCACGTTAATGTTGTCTACATTAATTATAAGGGTCCTGTAAATGTTGTCTACATTAATTATAATAGGTAAAGGGTCATGTAAATGTTGTCTGCATTAATTATAATAGGTAAAGCACAACGTAAATGTTGTCTACATTAAGTAAAGTGTAAATGTTGTCTGCATTAATCATAACAGTTAAAGCATAACATAAATGTTGTCTACATTAAATATAATAGGTAAAGGGTCATGTAAATGTTTGTGTCTGTTTCATTTATTTTTTGACCATTCCATCCAGTATTTTATATATATTGCACATTTTATACAAGTTACTCAGTGTAACACCAGAATCAAAACAAACATAGGTGTTATGTATCATGTTTGTTACTAAAGCTACCTATGCATCCATACATACTCATAATTATATAGATATGTGCACTACAAGTAGTTAGTTCATGTTTTGCGATATCCAACCTTTGCTACCAATTTTTGTCTATTTCTCTGAATAGAAAAACGGATTAGTCATTGCAATAATTTGGTTGTTTTGGTATTAAAATTATAACAAGCGGACATATTGTATGCATTACTCAATGTCAGAATAAACTGGAGCATTACAGATAGAATTAGCATAACATATAGATTAAGTCTGGTGGTGATAGTCAGCATATTGTTCATGGATAAGTGATCTATGCTCAAGTAAGAACAAGCCGAGTGGTATGGAATACCTGATTTCTTAGGGCAAGATGTAATAATGTTATATGGTTGTTTTTATAGGTTCTCTGTATATATAGCCACTGTCTGCACACTCTTTTGCTAGTATGTATACAAATCCAGCAGCAGAAGATTTCAGCTGCTATTTGTAAACCACATGAGCAAGTTAGATTATGGATGACATTTATTTAAAGTGCATGGGTGTGTATTTATTGTTCACAAGTGTGTTTATGGTATTGAAGATCTTTTACCGATAATCAAGTATTTTGCTCAGTGGGGAAACAGAATAGTGATGAATTCTGCAATTCATTGGACAGGTTTGAGTCTTTTGATGGTTGCATGGACATGTTTTAATAAATTACGTATGGGGAAAGCTAGAAACAAACATAGATTGTGCTAAATTAATGAATTCTACCAAAGGTTGTTCTCAGTGTGAAGATGGTTTTTTGCCTCCTAACTGCTGTAATTGTCCTGAGGGTCAACTAATTGTCAACGGCATATGTAAAGGTATGCAGGATTTTTCATGCGACATATTTGGTATAATGTGGATGTCCTGTCTAAGTAACATACCATAGAGCCTTGTGGGTATTGGTGTAATATTTCAATTATCAGCCCATCAGAGTGCAGTTACACTTTTTTCACCAATAGCAGTATAAAAAGAAGAATTGCTCTCTAATTTGACACTGCTAAGCAGGTGCAAACCTTATTGATATGGTAATCAATATAATTTATGTGGCGAAGTACAGAAACCAATTCTGAAGTTTAGTATCTCGTTAACTATGGAAGGGCAATTATGTGATGTAGGGTTATTTAACTACCTGAACATCTTTGCCCATTCTTGACCTGTTTGCTGCAAATGGCTTTCTTGGGTCTATACTACACAGTGAGCCACATCTACTTCAAGATCTGGTATTATATGGTTATTAACATGTGATAGCATAGTTTGTATTGAGGTTTGGTATTAAATAGTATGAGTGAGTAATGTAATGGGAAAGGCAAAACAATTGTACGAGGTGAAGCTGAGTGCAGTTACTGCCCACTCTACATTACTAGTAGTGTATATACTAAATTTCAATACAGACCTTACAATTTACATAGAGCTACTTACAGTTAATTTTAACTGAAATTGGATAGTTAATGGGCAGGAGGAAGGGGTGGGGTGAGAGGGAAGGGGAAACGGTAAAGAAAAGATTAAGGGCTAATGTACAAGTATGTGGACATTTCATACCAGATCTTTATAGAATGGTGTTGTTGTTGATACAAATTAAAACTGTCCTGGTAGGTTTGCATGATAATATTTTTACATATAATGAAGAATTACCATTTACCTGCTTTTTTGTCAGAACAAGAAACTTAGCCGCTAACTTGTGAGAGTTTGTCTTCTGTGGGCTTACTTCTATGTGGGACCCAGTACCACCACCTGCTAAGCATGTTAGTTTACCTTAGGAAAGATGATTAGACCTTGAGATTTCAAGACAGCTTGCTTCCCTTTCTCCACATGCTGGAGTCAAAATAATAGAGTGCTATTTTTGGAATTTTTTAATTAGAAAACCTCCCTAGCTATAAGAGTACTTAACAGACTTTTCAGCAATCAGCAAGTCTTTAGAATTGAAAAGCATACACCATCTTCCTTTAGTGCAGCTGTAAGTCTTATTGGCTTCTTTTTAAAAATATAAAAAAATTGCCGAACTTTTCTTATGGGTGGAATCTTCCACTTTTAGCTGTTGTTAAGAAACATGCAAACTTAAAACAGTTGCCACAATACTCACTACAGTCATGTTTAATTCTACATATACAAAACTAACTACCTCACATATACAGAAATCTCACTTAACCAAATAGTATTGTGTCCCATAGAGTTTGAATATGTGAAAATCTACTGTAAGTGCTAAATTCAATTTATGACCATTTGACAATTTTTTCTCTTCCAGCGGAATGCATTGATGGACAGGATGTAATCTTTTTGCTTGATTATTCAGCTGCAAGTGATAATGATCAACTTTGGAGAGCAAGTTATTTGCTGGAGTACATAATAGCTGCCATGCTAGAGGACACAAATGACCTCAAGATCTCGGTAGCACTGTTTGCATCTAGTGAGAAACAAAAAGAGCTGTTTATTTACAAAAATGTATTGTCTTTATCGCATAAAGATCAATGCCTGGATATTGCTGAAAATATTGAGAACAAGATCTTTTTAAATATGCCTATAAGCACGTACTCATATGTAACTTTGAAAAGGGTTAATAAAATACTACTTGAGAGTAGTTTTTCAAGACCTACCACCATTGTTACACTGATTTCAAGCCCATCTGGTGACAATATTTCTTATGTTGTTCAAGAAATAAAAAACACAATATCGGAAATAGTAGAGGTCAAAACGAAGGTTAGATACTTCTCTGTTGTTATTCCTAATCCATATACTACAGCTTTAAGCAAGGGGTTGGAAAAGGAAATCATTGCACTTGCTAATGACGAGGTGGATCAGGTTAGTTATGCATCCAACTGGAAGGAAACATTTACTAATCTGACCAACAACCTTCACGACCAAGGAGTTTTGTGTGATTGCCAAGGTAAGTAAGAAACACACACAACACAGTATAATTTGTTCTGATTACATAGCTCTATAGTGTTAGCTGATTCTCCAATAACTTATTCCACCGCAAACGTCATCCAATGAGTACAATTCCATCTCCTTATATTTCATTGTTTAAGTTTATACATGCATAGATAATATAGCTGAATGCTGTGTAGCTTGTTATGTTTTGTTATGTGTACTATATATGACACATAAATAGTCAGCTGTCCACAAGTTATTTGCTGAACCTCATGTTATTGTGTCATTGTGTTTAGTATACATCACAACTGCATTTTATAGAGCACTGTGAAAGAGTGTCATAATATTCAGACACACAAATTCATCTAAAACATGTCATTCCAATTCTAAAGTATGTTGCTCTAATTCTATTGCAGAAACTTCCATCCTCGAATTTTTAAACAAAGATTCTACACAAAATTTACTTGCTGAATACTCAAGTTGCGTATATTTTAGAAATATTGATGGGGAATATGGTCATGAGTGTGTGAAGCAGTCAAGTGATAACCCAGTGATGGACTTCAGTGTTATCTGTGAAGTTCCTAGTAAGTGAATTTATGGTTAACCTCAAATATTTATATTTTTATCATTTAATATAATATTATCAGAAGCAATAATTATATGAACATATATCATCTTGGAATTGTTACAACTCCATTCTTAGCAATCATGGCATTTCAAAATAATGTAGAATCAGTGATGATGATAAGTGATATGCTAGGTGCAAAGCTGACACATGCTCAGTTTAAGCACATGGCAAGCTATCAGAAGTGTATTGTCCAACCAAGGTAGTATAAGAATCTATGGTACAACATTGAAGGCTCAGAAGAAGATTGGACACTTCTTAAAGTTGCTTCTAGATCATGTTGGCCTTCCATTAGGCCTTGGGAGATGATGCTAACAAATTCGGGTGGGCTGGAGGTGGGATATGGTGTGGGATAGGGGATTCTGAACCTCATGGATGATGCCAAAAAAAGAGGTCGAATCAAAGATGAGAAAGATACTACAACTTCAGGTTATTAAAGTATTCATCTAGGATTGTAACAATGTGTTTGGTAGTTAACATAGCTGAAAACAATTAGGATATTGAAATCAAAAGTAGATAGGATGAAAGGGAAAATACATGAATATTAGGAGAATATAAATTGGCTGCAATCATTATTTACATTATGTATATAAATATACTTGCTGATAATAATTGCTGTGTCGGTGCATTGGTATTGTGTAATAATTCTCAGTACCATTTCCACTTTTCTTTATCGACAAAATTTGGAATGAACAAACTGCATAGCTAGCATTGTAGTACAACTGATTATATAGTCAGGTGCTGTATTGCTGTTTAGAATATCTATTGTAGATTGTGTAGAGAAGATTGGCTGAATATAGAATGTAAATAACTCTTTGTTGATAATTGTCTGCTAGAGCTGATGTCTAAAATCATGTAACCAACATTGAGTTGGAAATTCTGTGGTTGTTGGGAGCCAGATACTGCTATTCATTCTGTATATGTATTTGTGGATTGGATTCTGACAAAACGATAGAACAAAAGTGATCCCTCAAAAATATCTTCCTGGATAAACAACCATTAATGCAGTACAGATTTTTCAAAGTGTATAAATATATTTGGAATTTTAAAGGAAAAGTGTGTCCAACCGGTTCTTGTCTGCATGAGTACTGTCCTGTTTCCTTAATTTTTTGACAGCGAGATAACATTCTAAAATACGCATTTTCACTGATGAAAGATTTCTGTCTCAACCCATCACTACAACCAGACAGCAACAGAATTTTGGGTATGTGTGTACAAGTACCATTAGTTCACGAGACAAATATTTTGGCACTATTCCATTAAGTAAAAAGCTCTGGGATCTTTGTCTATTCACACACAAACTGAAAAAATTCAGTCAACAATTATAACCAGTTTATTGCATGGTATGTCATGAAGTACCTCTACTCTGAATCATATAATCAAGTCAGACATCTAGTAAAAAATTACTTGAGCTTTTTTTTAGTTGGGCAGTCACTTTCCAAAATGGATGGCTAAAAAAGCATCACATGATATTGACCCAATGTCTACATCATGAGTACAGGTTTGTTTCCTTAATTTTTTGACAGTAAATCCAATAGATGAAGTCTTTTTGTGGGACTTGTTTTTATTTATCTATTTTTATCCCATATTTTAAATATAATTTCCGGCCATTGGTTAGCTTTTACTTACTGACCTGACAGCTCATTGTCCAGTAATTTTCCCATCAGTTGCTTAGATACAGCCAGTCAGTATTCTGGGTTGACTCTTGTTGCAGACACTTCAGTTCCTGCTATGATTTCTTGGGAATGTCCATTTTCTAATTCTCCTATATACCAGGATTACCATTATTTCTTAGGCATGTGGCTGGAAACATTGTATGTTCCTAAGTAAAGGAACAGTTTAATAACATTCGAAACACAGCCATTGAGTCAACAGTGTAGTAAATGCAGCATAGGAAACTCAATGCCTCAACAACCACATTTTTTCCCTTCCTAAAATTGTCATGGTTTAGACTTACAGGAGTATTAATTTGATGGGTAGAATTTTAATGACAGATTTTCTAATGCCAAGTAGAATAGTTTATTGATTGTTTTCCAACTTATGTAGGAAGGTAGCTTCAGCTCAAGTCTAAGAGAACACACATCTTCAGCAGAGGAGTTCTAAGTTCTCTTATCTCAAGTCAATTTGTGTGTATTTCTTATCCTTCCTCATCTATTGCATGTCATGACACTCTCTGTATACTTTGTCAGAATTTAAAAAAGTATATTTTTTTAAATCAAGGAGCCCCTATAGTTCATTTTAATCTCTTGCCTCCAATACCAACACCACCTCCCCCCCCCTCTAGTGTTTTTGTTTTTTGTGTAGCCTTTAAAGGGAGCAATATCAGAGTGCATCCTTGAATGCCCACCCAGATTTGCAAGCACACTATAGGAGTTGTTTTGAAGTCACACGTGTTTCCCTGTCTGTCCCCTGACTTGATATCATTTCTATCCTTCCCGTTAAATAAATGTTACATTTTCACTTAATTAAAAGAGGCAATTTCAGGAGATAGCCATTGCTATCACCAGGCAACCGCACAGTTTAGGGATAATGTGTGGTGGCATCATCAATTCAAATCTACCTGGAAAGCTGTTGTAAATTTTAAGTACCATACCTTTGCACACATCCATGCTATGTCCTGTTTATATAATAAAATGTAGCCGGTGCTGTAGGCATTTTGACGGTAGAGTTTGTTTTGCCACACATGATAATCTTTTGGAACTTCAGGTTGGAATGTGATGTGAAATCACCTCTGCTAACTGTCTCAAACTTTTCCAAGTAACATGTTCCAATATCACGTCTTGAATGGCTGTAACAACTCCATTTCTTGCAACTCTCTGGATTTTCATGCTGTAATAGGCAGTTCCCCTACAGCCCTCTCGAGTACATAAGTGGATAAGAAGCTGCAGGTTCAGTAACTTTTGTAATAAGCCATTCTTATGCATAGAAGTTCAATCAGAGTCAGTTATTAATTTGCCAAGTATCTGTACCTCTTAAATTTAAGTTGGTATACCTTTCAAATTCTATTTTACTACAATTAATGAACAAAAAGAGGGAAATTTTCTCTGGAATTTTACTCCAAAGAGAAGTTGAGCAAGTTGAATATTCAATATGAGAGTCTCTCTCCACAACAAATATATGTGTCATGTTCAGTTATTGATGATGACTGAGAAGCAATTCATTTCTCACACTCTATATCTTAGCAAGGAAGAGTATTATAAGTAAATTATTTGATTGATGAATTATTAGATCGATTCAACTGAAGCAAGGTGGACAAAACTTGGAATGAACAGACTGCATAGCTAGCATTGTAGCACAATGAATTACATAGATAGCTAGGTGCTATATTGGTTATATATTTTAGAATATCAATTGTAGATTGTGTAGAGAAGATTGTATTAAACTTCTGAATATATGATCATTGTCTACTGACTGATGTTTAAAATCATGTAACCAACTGAAAATACACATTGAGTTGGAAATTTTGTGGTTGATGTAAGCCACATACTGCTATTCATTTTGTACATGTATTTGTGGATCGTATTCTAACAAAACTATAGGACAAAAGTGATCATTCAAAAATATCTTACTGTATGGTACTTCTGCGTACAATGACAAGGGTTCTCTTTCTACACTTCACTATAAGCCCAAAACATGTGAACTATATTCGTAGATATTTAAAAACAATAAATTTGAAACACACAACATTACCATTCAAAAGCAAATAAAATAACTATTATGCAGTACAAATGTTTCAAGAGTGTATAAATATATTTGGACATTTTAAAGGAAAAGTGTGTCCAATCGGTTCTCTACATGAGTACTGTCCTGTTTCCCTAAATTTTCAAAAGTGAGGTTTTTGGGTTGGACTTGTTTTTATTTATCTATATTTTAAATATTATTTCCGCCCATTGGTCAGCTATTACTTAATGACCTGTTTCTAAGGTTGTATATACATTACTACAATAGAGGATCAGCTATGGCATCCCTCAAAATCTGTGTGACATTTGCATATGGGATCTTCACAAAGCAAACACTAGAGTAGAACAGGGAATCCAGGATTGATCTCTGACCAATTTAATTTCTTCCTGATGTACATTCCTCAATCACACATGGGATATGTTATTATTGTTGTTATTGTTTTAACTCCTGGGACTACAGGATTAATTTCTCGATTTAAAGACTTTTCTCTGATTCTTTCTTGTACATCACATGATATTATTTGTTATTATTGTTGTTGCTTTGTGTTTTTTGTTGTTTGAGTCATTTCCTTGGAAGAGAATTAGATCGGCTCATTTGAGGACATGCTCTTTATATGTCAACTGGAATAAAGCATCATCAAAGTGGATTTTGATGCAGGCCCACACTAGCACAACACCCACACATATAATTGTACACACACACAAACAGAATACATACAAGATAGAGAGTATCAAATACATTTGGAAATAAACTAGTTTTAATTAAGCTCGAGATCTGTCATTAAATGCTAAAAACATTATATATTAATTCCACAAATATTTCATGTGAAACCAAGATTATAGAGCAAGTGCATAATGCTCTATTAATAAATTATTGCAAATAGTGATGATAAGCAAGTATTTGCAGAAGGGATAGTTCATAGGTCAGCAAAATCTTAGAGTTGCCAGCTAATGTATCCCAACTGCTATAAATAAAATTTCAATAAAGTAAATCATCAGTCAAAAGGTTTCAGGTTATAGAGCGGAGGTTTGATTACACCGTGGAATCCTTAATGGTCCATTGCTCCTGTTAATGTCTCATGTCCTACTGCAGGCAGTGGAATGGATGTTTAGCTTTAAAGGTAGATATATACAAGCTGCAGCCACACCAAAGTATATGCCCCTGAGCAATGTTATAGAGTTGGGACTAGATTTCTCTCTATTAAATATGGGTTCTATGTTCAGACAAGTTTAAAAAATTCTTCTACATCACAGGTTGATTTAATATTGTATAAAGTGTGTGACTGAATATAGAATTGTTGGTCTATTTATTTATTTTAAAAAATGGTGGTTGGGTTGAGGAGAAGATAAAGTCTGAAGTCATGGAAAATGAATTTGACCAAGGTGAAGTAATGGAAACCAGATACTCAATGATCGCTGCTAAAGTTTTGCTGAATCTAGATCAGATAGGTTAACAACTTTTTGTACAATGACTTTCTCGTAATCTAACTCTACATCATGGGGAGGTACTGTAACCTTCAACAGAAATAATAAGATGCTAAAATGGATCTTAATCTTAGCATCTTATCATTCCTGATGAAGCCTAGAACATCTAGTCAAAATAATTTGAGAGTTTGGATTGTTTGGATCGGCTACCAAACCATTTCACGAAGTCCAATCTTATGCGTTAATCTCTGCTCCAAGTCTATTCACACCATTTTAAAAGGTGATCAATAATTTGCTATCACCATAGAGTTGCCCTTTTTTCTATTTGCATGAAGGTTAAGAGAGGTAGATATACTCACCAACAGTCTTAGCTATTTTAGCTGAGACTTTCATATTGCAAAATGGTTGTCGCGAACAGAATAATATATTAAAAAACTGTATCCAAATGCATCCTTAAATGACCATGGGGCATAGCATTAGAAATATAGATCACATGACTGTTGCATCTTGCCTGCACTCTGAATTGGTAGCATTTAAAAAAAATCAGCCACATTTTCACTAGAGGGGTGATTTCAGTTGCAACCCATCCTGGCAGGAACACACTTTTGTTTTGCTGGGTGTAAGTACCATTAGTTCATGAGAATAAATATTTTGGTACCATTCCATTAGCTCTGTGCCCTCAGTCTATTTACATGCCCAGAAATTATTTTAACGATTCTTTAGTTATGGTGGAGGGGGGAGATGTTGCATGGCAGGTCATAGGAACTACCTATACTTAGTTAGGGTAGAGGGGGGGATGGTGTTGTATGGCAGGTCAAAGACTACCTATACTTAGATTCTGAAGTTGTTGCCTGATTGCCTTAGGCTTACACTTCTGCTCCAACAGAAAGCTGTACTCCTTTCCCACCAGCATGCTCCATGGCTGCCCATCCAAAAGTAATGGGCAAAGCCAATTTTTGCTCATATACTGTGTCTTTTTACTAGAACTTGTGGAGTTATTACTTTATGATTCTTATTAGAGCATTTCCTGTAGCATACCAGACGTTCATGCGATAGCTCATTTATTCATGATTCTTACCAGGCTTCACAATGATGTAGATTTAATTAAATAGGAAAGTCGGAAATAATGGTGTTACTATTCTGGCACAACTGGAAAGCAAACTAGTACCTATAGCTAGATATAATCCACAAACAGTTCTTAAAATCATGAACACCAGCAATATAGGAATTTGATATACAGATATACAAAAGGAATTGGGATCAGAAATGGATGTAAATGACATAAAATATGCACAGTAATTTTTAATGTGTGTTGTGAAGTACATAAGGATTTAGGTGCAATACACCTTTGGGTGGAAACGTTGTTGAGGTATTGTAGTAACTGTCAATCAACCTTCCTGTGGTTATATATGTATGTCCTTGTTGTAGGCACATGCGGTCAAGTGGGACTTCTAGAACATTCTAGTTACCTCGTGACCGTTGGTGTAGTCTCGTGACAGTAGAGATTTCGACTTGTAATAGTCTTGGAGTGTGTGCTTTCATATGTATGCTTTCATACAAAATATATGTTGTTTGCTTACCAATACAATAGGTATCCCGAAGTATGGCAAGTTCTGAGCACAGTATTCTTGATACACCATCTAGAGTGACATGAGATGTGGGATATAACTGAAATTATTTCCTTTTCCAGTAACAGGTAATTTTTACTTATATCTAGCTTTATATAATATACTAGCTGAGATACCAACACTCTGTTGCAGGAGTTACTATTATATATAATATTTACTAGCTGAGATACACATACTCTTTTGCATTAGTGCTACATATATAATTATATAGACAGCCAGTATTATATGTGTCTTTAAGGCTACTGGATGTCACACCTGCTTGAAAACACTTCCGTGACAGAGTGAGTGTATTTCAGCTAGTATATATGTGTAAATTTTGCAGAGATACACTATATGGGTTGTGATAAATAAAACAAAAATGTCGAAGCTGTCCCACAGAATATTCTGATGTTAGTGGAGAAACCAATATAATACAATAGTGAATTATCCCAGCCAGGATCCAATGATCAGAGGAAAAAAGTGGGGAAAGGGAGGAAACTTACTACTTCCCATGAGCTTAACCTCAATTTTTATGTACAGGTAGTACTTTATGTGGCTATTCCTCATGTAGAATATAACTACACTATAGGAAGGGAGCTAGTAGGGAGAAGTATGACTTGCTTCTCAGAAACCCTCAAACACTGAACATGGCATGAATATCTTGTTGTAGAGAGAGACTCAAAACCAGCTCATATTGCATTAGTCATCAACATTCGATTCAACTTACCAAACTTCTCTTTGGAGTGAAATTCCATACCAATTGGCTCACTTTTTGTTCATACTCTAATACTTAAGTCACAACTTGGAGTTTGACGGTACAGGTATAGATACTTCACATGTTTATAACCAATTCGCTTTTTTTCCTTTCCAAGTGTCTGCTGTCCCTACTTAATTCTTGTTGATTGAGAGTATCATAGTTCACCACCCCATCCGTTCATTGCTCTAATATGCACCACAACTACACTGGTACCAATATGTATCTGTCTGTACCTAGGCATCATCTGTATCATGGTTAAATTTGCATCAGACTGTACATAAAAATAGCAAAATGGAAGAAAAAATATTAAGCATGAAAGTACTAATGTTTTTCTTAGCATGTTTATTTCTTCTTTGTGGCACAACTTATAATACTACATCCAGCATCTCAAGACAATATAATTATACATATAAATATATATATGGCCGACTGTAGACTAGAACCAGTTCAACTATCCTTTATCATATAAAATTGTAAAGCAAACATTGTACCATTGTATATATATTATACATATACATTTGTATGGTTAACCTATATGGTACCCATTCCTCTGAACAGTACCATGTTAACCCATGGCAGGGCCCCTAGGCATCCAGCTTCTTTGGGCCCTTCGACGACCCCACCCCGTGAATTTCACGCACTCCTTGTATACAATTTATTACAATAATATTCCAAATATGTTCATGGAGTAACAAAGAAAACAATATCATCTTATCAGACAACCTTTAATTAGCATGAAGCAATTTAAAGCAAAGCAATACCAAAATACCGGTACTGTACTGTAAAGTTAAACATATAATTATAGTCCTACATATGTATCTAGCTACTTAAACATTTTTCTGTTTAATCTTTCAACAAACTGATCCAGCTCATTGTTAAAATTTAATTTCCGGAGCAAAGACATGCATTAATGCCAAATGATTGAGCTTTTTATCTTTCAGAGTGGACCGCAGGTAATTCTTAATATGTTTCAGAGCAGAAAAAGACCTCTCTCCAGAACAGTTTGTGACGAGAAGTGACAAGTAAATGCGTAAACAAATGTACATGTTTGGAAAAGTATCCTGCATTACGTTGATAAGAATGGTTTGAAGCATTCTCAATGCAATAAAGGTCCCCTTATTTTCACCTTTTTGACTTAGCCACACATCAGAATCAGGTTCATTCATGTACTCTTGGAAATGAATAATTTCCTCAGGGAAGCTGGTATTGAAGTCTTCTTGGTAGGTTTTCACCAGCCTCTCTGCCACATCCCTCAGTTAGTCTCACCGTTTACCGAGGGCATTTTTGAAAGGAAACCGAATTTGCCAGAGACTTGAAGTGCTGTTAACAAGTGATCGATCATGGTAAGAAACACCGTGACCCTAAAACTCCCCCTCCCTGAAAAAGTAGTATCTTTAGAATTGCAATCATTTCGACTGAGCTTTGCACTTCTTTGTTTCTTTCTTTTGGTATCTTCTTTGTACACCGGCTGTGATGGGAAAACCCTTCTGCTAGGAAAGCTATTTGATTTCCTACAGATCCGCTCTCCACACCCGCCACCAACTTAGATTCTAGTCTCACACCAAAACCCACAGTTAGTCGAAATCAATCCACTTCCCGGATTGTATTACCCCTTACGAAAAGGACTGGTATATTTGGACAATAGTAAACTTACTATAACAAGACCATATATACAAATAAGACGCTCAGACGTAAAACGCAATAATACTCTGGCGATACAACTTTACCTATAAATCCCAGTTCTCTCTCTCACTACCACAGTTCAGTCTCTAGGACACCGTCCTTGGCAACCAATCAGAATCCTTGGCAGTCTTGTACGTCACCCATTTCCAGGTACGCCCTTTCAGGGTTTCCACTACCGGATTCTGCGGTCGTGTCAGCTTGCGCCTTCACAGACCCCCGGCGTACCCCCAAGGTCACGTCCAGCAGCAACTCACCAACCACCCATTCCATGTCCTCCCCCCCACTTCCCGCAGTGGCTCTGTCTCTGTCTTCAGGCCAGCCTTGGGGAGGACAAAGAAGAGAGATTCCCTGACACTCCCTCCACCTTAGCTTGAGAGCACTGGTCTCGACTTAACCCATCGGCGTTCGCATTCGCCGTTCCAGCTCGATGGGTCACACTATAATCGTATGGCTGTAGAGCCAAAGCCCATCTGGCCAGCCTCCCATGACTATCCTTCATGGTTGCCAGGTGAGTTAATGGATCATGGTCGGTCTCCACCTTGAACATATATCCTTCAATATATGTTTGAAAATGTTTGATAGTAGTTACGATGGCTAATGCCTCTCTTTCAATAGCAGAGTATTTTTGTTCCCGTGCCAACAACTTGTGGGATCTGGATGTTCGGTTCCATCTTCTTCTCGCTAACACATAACCAAGTCCTGTGGCTGAAGCGTCGGTTTGGATGATGAACATCCTCTCCCAGTTTGGGGACGTCTGTACCGGTTTACTGGTAAGGGCACCTTTCAATAACTGAAATGCGTTCTCGCATTCTTCCGTCCATGTCACTTTATTTTCTTTGTTCTTCCTGGTCAATTCTGTGAGTGGGTTGGCAATCGTGGAGAAGTCCGGTATGAATCGGCGGTAGTATCCGCACAGGCCAAGAAATGCTCTCACTTGTTTCTTGGTCTGCGGCTGCTGATAATTCTTCACTGCTTCAATCTTGCATTCCATCGGCTTGATGACTCCTCCTCCCACCACGTGACCCAGGTATACACAACTGTTTACTCCCATACTGCACTTGCTCTCTTTAATGTGTAGGCCAGCCGCTCGTAGCTTGCCAAACACAATGTTGAGGTGCCGAAGATGCTCCTCCCACGTCTCACTGTGGATCAGGATATCATCCTAGTAAGCAGTCATAAACTCATGGAGGCCGTGCAAAACCTGGTCCATCAGGCGCTGGAAGGTCGATGGTGCTGTGATCATCACGAAGGGCATGGTCAGAAACTGATATTTGCCATGGGGTGTGACAAACACCGTCTTTTCCCTGCTTTCCTTTGTCAGGGGTACCTGATAGCACCCCTTCGATAAATCCAGCGTCGTGATGAACCTTGATCCTCCAATCTCGTTGATAAGTGTTTCTATGTTTGGTAATGGGTAAGGATCTCCTCGGGTGATGTTGTTTATCTTGCGATAATCTACGCACATTCTTATCTTGCCATCTTTCTTTATTACTAGGACGATGGGCGCTGCCCAGGGGCTCTTGGATGGTTCGATAATCTGTTGTTGTAACAATGTCTTGATCTTTTCCTGCAAGCTTCTTCAGACTTGTGGGCCAACTTGTAAGGGGGCAACCGAATCGGAAATGCGTCTCCCATTGGTATTTGGTGCTCTACCAATGACGTCCTGCCAGGCTCGACCTGGATGACGTCCTGAAATGTTTCCTTTAATGCAGTGAGTTGGTCCCATTGGAGGAGGGTTAGAGAGTCCTCCTTTATTCGGTCATTCGCGTTGAATGCGTCGTCTTCCTCTTCTAGGGCCAAGAACACTGCAGGGGTAGGGGAAGCCCACTCCTTCATGGCATTGACATGGAAGGTCTTAATTTTCCTCCCGGTGTCCACCCTGTTGGTCACTTCCATCACTTTCTCTGTGATGATGAAGGGACCCTGCCACTTGTTCAACAGTTTGTTCATTTTCCGAGGTCGAAACACCAGCACATAGTCGCCCACGAGGAACTCTCTCAATACTGGTTTCCGATCGTGGTACCTTTTCTGTGTCTGTTTTTCCTTTTCTTCTTTCTCTCTCGCCATTTCCCAAACCATTTCGGTGTTGGCTTGCATCACTTGCATATAGCGTGTCAAGTTCATCTCACTGACTTTTTCTTTCCCTTTCCAATAGCTTGCTAGGTCATCTAACGGTAACCTCATCTACCTCCCGAACAGAAGGTGGAATGGAGAGAATCCTGTCGTCTTATGGACGGTGCCCCAATACGACCAGAGGACAAACGGCAGACACTTGTCCCACTCGACTTGGGGATCTTGTGTGAGTTTCCGCAGAAGATACTTGAGTGTGTGGTTGAATCTCTCCACCATTCCGTCTGTTTCCGGGTGATAGGGGGAGGTTCGCATCTGCCGGATGCCAGTTGCTTGACAATACTGTCGGACAACTTCTGATCTGAAGTTAGACCCATTGTCCGTGAGTAATTCTCTGGGTGCTCCCAGTCTTGCAGTGATATCTATGAGACAGTTAACCACAGTCTCCGCTGTTGCATCCTTGAGTGGGAATGCCTCCGGCCACCTTGTGCTGTAGTCCATGAGGACCAGGATGTATTTGTTTCCCGACTGTGTTCGCTTAAGGGGACCAAATATGTCCATGGCCACTCGCTGGAAAGGCTCTTGCATGATGGGTAAGGAGTGTAGGGGTGCTTTCGTCACCACCGCAGGACCAGCCTTCTGACAGATTGGACACGATCTGCACAATTCTCTGACATCTCTTGCGATGCCTGGCCAGTCAAAACGTCTCCGTACGGTCTCGAGTGTCCTCTCTCGACCGAAATGTCCCGCAATCGGAGCATTGTGAGCCATCTGCAATACTCTTGTTCTGCCCACTTGTGGTACCATCACCAGGTCCTTCCCATTGGAATAGTATGGTTTCCTCATCAGTACTTTGTCCTTCCAAAAGTAAGAGCTACTTCTCTTCTTTGTTTTATTTCTTATCTACTCCAATGTAGGATCCTCGCACTGTAACTTTTGGAGTTGGTTCGGAGTGATGGTCTCGAATACTTTATCCTCCACTTCAGCTCCGACAGTTTCTTCCTTATTGTTCTGCAGGTCCTCCAGGTCGGGTTGGGTATTAATTTCAAATTCCTCCTGGACCTCTTTCTCGTTTTCCTCCGCTTCATCTCCAATGTCACTGGACTCGAGAGGGTTGCTGGTCCATCCCGGTCTTGTTGGATGGCAGCATCCTCTTCGACTTGAGTTTGTGCCCATCGTTGGGCTCGTGTCGTCACCAATACAGACTCAGTCATTGGTGGTTTGGTAAGGGTTGTCACCAATTCAGACTCAGTGGCTTTGGATGTGGGTGGGGTTGACTCCATTTCCTCTCGGATGTCGGTTTCCAATGCTTCCTCCACATACTTCCTAAACCTTGGAATGTCTTGTCCCAACAGCATACCTGAGGTCAGGTGTTTGGAAACTCCCACCACAAATTCACACTTCTTGCCATCTAGTTCAACAATTACTCGAGCTGCTGGGAAGAGGGTATTCCCAGAACTGGCTGTGGCGAAGGGAATCTTCCATCTCATGCTGTTAATGTATCTGGGATGTACCATTGACTTGGTGCACCCGGTATCGATGAGAGCGGTAACAGGTTGTCCATTCACCCGGACAAACTTCGTCCATTTCTGGCTTTGTCGTTCCTGTATTAGACTAACCGAGTGTGCACCTTCACTCTTGATTACGTCCAATCGTACTCTGCAATCCTTCTGCATGTGGCCTTTCTTTCCACACCTGTAGCACGTTACCAGCTTCATATCTCGGTAAGGGGTGGTCTGACCATCCTTTTCCGTGCGCTCAGTTGCAGCTGCTTGGTTTGTGGGATCGTAGTGCGAGTCGGGGTGTCTTTCTTTGGTGGGTGGAACCGGTCTCGCTGTTCGGATCGCTTTGCATCGACTTCCTTTCGTTGGTTTCCGATGAACCTGACTACAGTCTTAGTCAGTTCATCATAGCCTTGAGGATTCAAATTCCTCATCTGAGTTTGAAGCCATCTTGGAAGTTTTTGTAATGCCAATTCATATAGCACCACCTTTGCAACATCCTCATCTGTCGAGGTCACCCATTGAGAAAAAGACTGCTTGAATGATCTCATCCAAGCATCGGGGTTGTTCATATCGAAGGTGGTCTCAAAAACTCTTCGTCTGTATGTTTCCTCGGAGATGTGGTAAGTTTCCAAAAGGATACGTTTCACTTCTTCGTAATCCATCTGGTCTCCAGCAGGTAAGGCATTCACCGCTGTTAGTCCCTGTCCTGACAAGGAACTTCTTAAGTATACACTCCATAGGTTCTCGGGCCAGGCTGCAGCTCGGGCTGTCACTTCGAAGGATCCTAGATAGGCACCCATATCATCCGTACCTTCGAGTAATTTCTGTACTGTCAGCCTGTGTGGTTGTGGAGGTAGAGCTGGAAGAACCACTGCTGGAGCAGGTTGTCTGGCATCCACCAATAACTGTGCCCAATGTTGTTGCTGTTGGGCTTGTAGCATTCTGTCTTCTGCCCGATCCAGCAACAACTGTTTACGATCTTCCTCTCGTCTCTGGTCCTCTCTTCTTACTCGGTTTGCCTCAGTTTCCAGCCAGGTAGTCATGAAGCGAGTAAGAGGTGGTTCTTCCTCTTTGCCTCTCAGCCAGACGGGTGGATCAGCTGGAGTTTGTCGTCCTTCGAGTTGACTAGCTTGACTCCTCAGAGTTCGATCCTCCCCTGCCCGCTGTCTATGTTGTTGACGTTCTGCTGACATGATGTTCGAGCCGAGTAGATAACAAACAGAAAACTAACTTGTTGACAACCAAAAATGCCTACTAATACAATAACAACTTAAATATACGTGCACCCGAAGGTAAAAAACCACTCAAAATTCCTACTTCAGGGTCTGGTTTCACAGGTCCCAAGGTATGAATAACCTGGACCGTTTCCCTGTCTAACACTACGCTATCAACTCTGGTAGCTAGCAGTGTAGACAATTCCTGTCAACAGCAACACAATTGCTCAACAGTGTTCCCCACCAGAACCTCTCACCTTAGGTCTGGTACAATTGGTAAGTACTGACCTCTCACCTTAGGTCACAATCACAACTAAGAATTCTCTTAGTTAACCCAAGACACTTCTCTCTCAGGCTATTGTCAGGGATTTCTCCACCCATGGAGCCCCCTGACAGATTATTTAACAACCTAACACTAGCATGTACTAATTGACAGACTAATGAACAAGCATTAGACATAGAACAATGTGGTTAATTATGTGTTTTGAGTATTTCCATAAAAGGAGTTGCTGGGCTCCAGTCTGGTAGCCTATTTAAGGGAGCCAGAGCTGGAGCAACAGCAGATTCGCTGATGTATTGTAAGTAAATGTGTTGAGTGAATGGCAGTTCTTGGAATATATTTATAATCGCAACTCGGGTTTAGCTATAGAGATAGTGACTCCCTGACAACTGGTGGCAGCGGTAACGAATCTACGGCCAACAACAAAGTAATCCACGCTACCAAAAATAACAGAAAAGAAAAAGAAGAATGTCCAACAGAACAAGGAGTAAGGATCATGAACACCTTCCCTCACCCAAAGATTTGGAGGTGACAGGAGAACAAGTAGACAGCAAATTAGGAGACAGTGAACCTGCAGTCAAGGACCAGACATCAGGTGAGGTGCTAAAATTGATTACTCTTCTAACATCAATGCAGTGCTCAGAGAAGGAGGCGAGACTCCGAGACAAGGCAGAGCAAGCAGAACGCCAACAACGGGATGAAGAGAGATGGCTGAAGATCATGGAAAATGCTCAGAAAGCAGAGGAGCAACACAGAGAGAGACAGGAACAGTTCCGGGTGCAGCTCGTACAGAGAGAAACAGCACTCCTGGAAAGACAGGAACAGAAGGAAGCCAGGCTGGCTGCTCAGGCAGAGCAAGATTGCCTCCAACTCAGAGCAGACCAGGAAGTACTGCTAGAAAGACAGGAGCAGTTAAGACAAAAGGAACTCGAGGAAACACGTGAGAAGGAGAGGGAGGATAGAGAGAAAGAGAGGGAGTTGGCTCGAGAAGAAGCTAGTGAACGCCGCCGTAGAGATGAAGAGAGGGAGAGAAGGGAGGATCTCAGGAGAAAAGAGGACAAGGAGTGTGGGAGGCACCTTCCAACACTACCCAAATTAACAGACATCGAGAATGCTGATGCCTTCCTTCTCACATTTGAACAACAGATGCTCTTGTACGAGGTGGCTCCATGCTACTGGGTGTCAAAACTGACGCCACTGTTAGATGGCAGAATGACCCGAATGGTACTGCAGCTCCCACCCGAGGACCAGACGACCTTCACAAAGGTAAAGGCTGCATTGTTAATGTTTCTTGGTATTGATGAGCAGGCTTTCCGGGTACGCTGGAATGACCTACGGATGAAGCGAGATGAGACGGTCGTCGAAGTGGTTCAGAGAGCTCTGATGCTCTTTGCAGGCTGGACCGAGAAGGCTGAAACAAAGGAGCAGCAACGAGACATAATAGTGATGGAGAGGGTCATGCAGATCCTGCCAGAGCAGATCAGAACATGGGTGAGGGACCAGAACCCCACTTCACCACTACAGATGGCTGAGATAGCAGACCATCATATTGCCAACAGAAGCAGAAACAGTGAGGACAGGAGAGCACGACCAGTATGGCAGGATCAACGAATGGATGACTCGAGGAGGCAGGGGAGTCGACAAGGACCGTCCAGAGGTGGTTATTACAGGCAAGGACCGAGGGACGATGGAGGACCACCCCCACCACCACCTGCAGAGCGGCCATCACCGGGAGCTGTTCAAGATAGGAACTACTCCAGGTTCGATCCTACCAGAGGCCCACAGTGCTATCATTGCCACGACTTTGGGCACATAGCCAGGGAATGCCCCAAGAAGTTGGCTCTCGCCAGCCTATGGCCGACCAAGGACAACAGCTTCATTATCACAGGAAAAGTAAATGGTGAGCATACCGATAATGTCTTGCTTGATTCTGGGCTGGCCCTCACAATGGTCAGATCAGACCTAGTTGCTAGTTCACAATATACAGGGGACTCACTGAAGTTGACTGACATCAACGGACGTACGCAGAGCTTTCCCCTGGCAAAGGCCAACCTGACCATCAATAATCTCACTAGTAAGAGACTAGTGGCTGTGTCCAATAACATCCCGGTGGAGGTGGCTCTGGGAAGAGACTACCCAGGGCTCCTTACTCTGCTCAACCAGGTACATGCAGAGAGAGATGGAAAAAGAACTGCCACAGGAGCCTGCATCAGAGTCGCCTGCCTGGGAGGGGAAGACAAGACATCCAGCGATCAGTTTGATACTGATTTAGAGACTGAAGCAGAACGAACTGATGAAGACAAAGCAGAGGAGATCAAGAGAAGTGATGATGATGTCGACCAGAGAGAGCAGGACACTAATTTACAGGGTGAGCTCCCAACCTTTGATGACGATTTTTTCTCTCCCCCCATTGCTAAGGTACGACTGACTCGTGAGCAGAAGAGAGACAGGAATAAAAGAGAGTCGCGCTACTGGGGACAGCTGCACCCTGAGCAGGAGGGAGCTGCAGCACTACAGAAAGCCCAAGCTGAGGACCCATCTCTCCAACAGTGCAGAGACCAAGCAAACAGGATGGAAATGAATTCCACTGTCAGGATGAACTGCTGTATAGATCTTGGACAGACCACCGCAGGGCAACAACCATCCAGCAGTTGGTATTGCCAGCGAGCTACAGGGAGGCTGTCCTGCACCTGTCACACCAAGCCCCGATGGCAGGACACCTTGGTCGAAAGAAGACCACTGCCAGGCTGATGGACCGTTTCTACTGGCCAAAAATGAGGGAAGAGGTTAGTGACATGTGTAGTAGATGCCAGACATGTCAGAAAGTGGCTAGGAGGAACAAGGCCCGAGCTCACCTGGTACCACTGCCATTGATGGAGCGACCGTACCAGCGTATTGGGATGGACATGATTGGACCCCTCCCCGCAACTCCGGATGGGTACAGATACATCCTAACGGTGGTGAACTATGCTACCAGATACCCCGAAGCCACAGCACTCAAACAGACAGGCAGTCAGATGGTAGCCGATGCCCTGATGGTTCTGTTCGCTAGATGGGGAATTCCTGAGGAGATACTAACAGACTGTGGTAGTAACTTCATTGGTAAGCTGATGTACCACTTTTATACATTGTTGGGCATCCATCCTATTAGAACCTCCATCTATCACCCACAAACTGATGGTCTGGTTGAGAGATTCAACCAGACCCTCAAGGCCATGTTGAGGAAGGTGACCGATCGGAATGATGGGGACTGGAGGGCTGCCATTCCGTATTTCCTCTTTGCGTACAGGGAGACACAACAGGAGTCAACTGGATTCTCTCCAGCAGAGCTGATGCTGGGGAGACAGGTGAGAGGTCCCCTTGACACGCTCAAGGAAAGTTGGCAGCATGACCGCCGCTGCCCGACCAGTGCCGTATCCTATCTACAGCTGATGTACAGCCGCCTGCAGGTAACCAGGGAACTGGCCCAAGCACACGACAAGCAAGCTAAACGAATAATGAAGACCTGGTATGACAGGGGAGCCCGGACTCGTGTCTTCTCAATAGGGGACCTCGTCTTGGTACTCATGCCCACTCAAAAGTCAAGCCTGTTCGCCCAGTGGCAGGGCCCATTCTCGATAATGGACAAGCTATCGGCAACAACCTACAGGGTGAGGACAACAGGGAGCAAGGTCAGGGAAAAGACATACCATGTGAACATGTTGGCTCCATGGCAGTCACCTTCTGCAGTCTGTATGGCAGGGCTGGCCTACCATGCCTCAGCAGTCTGCATGGCTGGGCTGGTTCACCACGTCGACGAGCAGGATGAGATTCCAACTTGGACAAACTAGACAGCGGAACTCCTACCAAATATCAACCAGGAACTACTGCCAACTCAGGCAGAAGAGCTAAGTCAACTTGTGAAGAGACAGGCCGCCCTGTTCTCAAATCAGCCGGGAAAGACGACAGCGACTGAGATAGTAATTGATACTGGTGAAGCGAGGCCAGTTCACCTCCCTCCCTATAGGATGCCCAAGGCACGGCAGGAAGCAGTAAAGGAGGAGGTCAAGAGACTCCTGGATGCAGGTCTCATAGTTCCATCCCATAGCGCCTGGTCATCTCCCGTAGTACTAGTACCCAAGAAGGATGGGAGCCTCCGCCTCTGTGTGGACTACCGACGCCTTAACAAGGTGACATGCAAGGACCCCTTCCCGATGCCCAGGGTTGAGGAGTTAATTGACAGCCTTGCTGGTGCCCGGTTCATCTCTACCATGGACCTGACGAAGGGCTACTGGCAAGTACCTGTACAAGCCACATCGATCCCCAAGACAGCTTTTACAACCAACCTGGGCAAGTATGAGTTCAACGTGATGCCCTTCGGATTGGTGGGAGCACCAGCAGTTTTCCAGCGGCTCATGAATGAGCTGCTGGCAGACATCTCCTCATTTGCTGCCGCCTACATGGACGATGTGGTGGTCTTTAGTCGTGACTGGGAGACACACCTACAACACCTAGAAGAAGTCTGCACCCGACTCCAGAAGGCCGGGTTGACGGCTAAGGCAGACAAGTGTTTCCTGGCCATGTATGAATGCCTATATCTGGGGCACACTGTTGGAAGAGGGCAGGTGCGACCACAGGCAGCTAAGATCCAGGCAGTAGTTGACTTCCGAACACCCAAGACCAAGAAAGATGTGAGGGCATTCATTGGGCTGGCAGGATATTACCGCCGGTTCATTCCGTCATTTGCTCAGACTGCAGTACCCCTAATGGCAGCAACCAGGAAAAACCAACCAGACAAGTTGGTCTGGACCCCAACCATGGAAGAAGCCTTTACCACTCTCAAACTAGCGCTGAGCGGACAACCAGTTCTCACCGGCCCAGACTTCACTGCTCCCTTCCAACTGCACACGGATGCATCCAACAGAGGCATTGGGGCAGTACTTACCCAGAGCAATACAGCAGGTGATGAGAAACCAATAGCTTACTTTTCCAAGCAGCTTCTTCCCCGGGAAACTAACTATTCCACGGTGGAAAAAGAATGTCTGGCGGTGGTCCGCAGTGTCCAGCACTTCAAAGTGTATCTGCTTGGAACTCCATTTGAAATAATAACTGATCATGGCTGCCTCACCTACCTTGATAATGTTAAGGATGAGGGAGGCCGCCTGTCTCGGTGGTCCCTCCTCTTGCAAGACTATGACTTTGTTATATGACACCGTCCAGGATCCAAGAATGCGAATGCAGATGGGCTCTCCCGCCAAGCCTGGGATGACGACTTCACGGCTAGACCAGATGGGGGGAGTGTCAGGGATCTCTCCACCCATGGAGCCCCCTGACAGATTATTTAACAACCTAACACTAGCATGTACTAATTGACAGACTAATGAACAAGCATTAGACATAGAACAATGTGGTTAATTATGTGTTTTGAGTATTTCCATAAAAGGAGTTGCTGGGCTCCAGTCTGGTAGCCTATTTAAGGGAGCCAGAGCTGGAGCAACAGCAGATTGGCTGATGTATTGTAAGTGAATGTGTTGAGTGAATGGCAGTTCTTGGAATATATTTATTATCGCAACTCGGGTTTAGCTATAGAGATAGTGACTCCCTGACAGCTATCTAGTCACTGGACACTACCTCTCACTTAGATAGCAGCCAACAACTACTCAGACAGATCTCAAGCAATGCACTGTACTCTAGGCCTCTCACTTGAGAATCCCACCGCTGCCACCACCGTGTTGGGAAAACCCTTCTGCTAGGAAAGCTACTTGATTTCCTACAGATCCGCTCTCCACACCCGCCACCAACTTAGATTCTAGTCTCACACCAAAACCCACAGTTAGTCGAAATCAATCCACTTCCCGGATTGTATTACCCCTTACGAAAAGGACTGGTATATTTGGACAATAGTAAACTTATTACAACAAGACCATATATACAAATAAGACGCTCAGACGTAAAACGCAATAATACTCTGGCGATACAACTTTCCCTATAAATCCCAGTTCTCTCTCTCACTACCACAGTTCTGTCTCTAGGACACCGTCCTTGGCAACCAATCAGAATCCTTGGCAGTCTTGTACGTCACCCGTTTCCAGGTACGCCCTTTCAGGGTTTCCACTACTGGATTCTGTGGTCGTGTCAGCTTGCGCCTTCACAGACCCCCGGCGCTCCCCCAAGGTCGCGTCCAGCAGCACCTCACCAACCACCCGTTCCATGTCCTCCCCCCCCCACTTCCTGCAGTGGCTCTGTCTCTGTCTTCAGGCCCAGCCTTGGGGAGGAAGCAGTCACGGACAAAGGAGAGAGATTCCCTGACACCGGCTCATTTTCAAGACCAATTTTGATCTTCCCTTTCTCCTCAAAGTCCTCAAAAGCATCTCTTAAACCGGCGACATAATTATTCAATGATCTTAAGAGCTTCACGGCTTCGTTCAGATCCATATTTGTGTTCTGCAGCTTTATGCTTGTCTGGTGAAACCTTTCCATGACTACAGACCAGAAGACCAGTAAGATGCAATTTTCCAAGGTATTCAACTTGGATAAAATACCCCTTGCCTCTTGCCGTGCTTTGGCTGTTTCGTCCATTTTTTCTGTAAATTGCTCTAAAACCATCCTTATTTTTTCATATCCACATTTGAATGCCTTTGAAGCATCGGAGTGGGCAGCCCAACTAGTGTCACTCAGGCGTTTGACAACAGGCAGGCCACTAAGGGCATTGACTAATTAATGTTCCCACCGATGAGTTGATGCACTGAAAAAGCAGTAGACCTTCTCTACCAATTCAAAGAACTTTGAAGCAGCAGGTATGTTGTCCACAGCGGAATGACCGACCAGGTTGAGGGAATGTGTGAAGCAAGGAATGTAGTCGGCAACAGGATTCTTTTCACAAATTCTTGCTTGTAATCCCCGAGTATTTGCCACTCATGTTTGATGCATTACCATATGAGATTAGCCTCTACAGTCAGTTAACTTAATCTGATGTTTTTCTAGTGCTGTGTTCGAACTCTGCAGCACCGTGACCCTTCATCTCAATAAACTGCACAAACCTTTCAACAGGATGACTGCAAAGGACATATCGGAAAATGCAACACAGCTAGTTAGAGTGACTTGTATCAGGGGTGGAGTCGACAGAAATTGAATAATATTTAGCCGTCTGGATTTCCTCAATAATAGTGCTAAATACTTCTTTCCCTAATAGCTATGAGTTGGTTAGATGTAGTGGAAGACAGGTAAGAAACTGACCTCTTCCCCTTGTTGCCGTACTTTTCCAAGTGAATAGGATCAAACTGGGAAAGTCTGCCCAAGAAGTTGCCAATGCTTGATGACCCAATCACCTGGTCATTACCTCGAAAGGCTAGACTTCTTTCAGCTAAGAATTTGATTGGAGCAACTACTCATTGCAGCACAGCTTTAGCATAAACGCGCTCGGCTTGGCACTGCTCTATCAACAGTGAATTCACACGGTCAGATGCTTTTGCTCTTCGGTACAAGGTCATGGTAGAATCCCTGTGGGCTTTACTGCTCTCATGAGCCACCATTCACTGTAGTCACTGCTTCCCTTCCTGCAAAAGTAATCACGCATCTCCTCGGTTAAGTCTTGCCACAATTCAATATCACACTCATAACTAAGGTCTGCAACTGATAACAAACCCTGAGTTGGTGGGAAAGTTGGAATGGAGTCGGTTGAGTCGACTTGGTGGTTGGAAATCATCCTGGAGAAAGCTTGGATTTGTAGTCTCAGTACTCAAACTAGCTGATGGTTGGTTGTCGTCATCACTGGTGCTTCTTACCTCAGGTGTTGATTCGACAGCAGACACTGCTAAGGCTGCATAGTTGTTGTCACATCCATTTGCACGGACACCCACTTGAAACATATTCTGCAGTCCTTTTCTTTATTTTGCAGTCTCTCTTCTTTTTCTTTTCTCGTCTGATATCCAGACTTGTGTTTTGACGGAACCCCAGACATTCTTCTGCCAGAGAAATTAATTAAATTATAGATGAACTAAAATAAAAGGAATATATTATAGTAAGTAGGCAAGAGAGAGAATTAGAGAGAGGGGAGAGAATTAGAGAGAGAAAGAGAGAGAGAAAGAGAGAAAGACAGAGGAGGGAGAGCGAAGAGAGGTACGACACAGATAGTTACCAGCAAGGCAGTTAACCTTTTTCGGGTATAAATAAATAAAACAATGAAAATATATAGTAGGTAGGAAAGAGAGAGAGATAGAAAAGGGTATTTTCGTACTTAACTCCAATATATAGGCAATATATTGTAGTTAAGTTCTTAATAAAATGAAAATATCATATCACTCGAAACAGTTATGCACTGCTATATAATATAGAAGTGTATAACTGTTTAGAGGGACATTGAAAATAATTATTTAATGACCTCCGGACAGCTATATTTTGCTAGGGTAATATTTTTATATACCCCTATCCCTAAAATATAAGTTATAATATTTTTACATGTTATAGTGTTTGCCAAAAAAAATATATACTATTACGGTATTATAAACATGGATTTGTCAGTAGTGAATTAATTGTAATAATATTATACTGCAATGTTTATTCACTTCTGTATTGATTTTAAATCACATTCTAATAATAATAATATATATAATAATAATAATCTATTTTTCGATATAAAAACATAGTTTAATTAATAGGTTAACCGTTACGCTATAAAGTGGCTTAACATAACTTATCTTGAACTAAAAGATTAAAATATTGTAAATTTTCATCCTTAAAAAACATAAATAGCAAGGAAGTATGTGTTAAAACAATCATGAAAATATATAAATATCTTTGAAACCGATCGTGGCTGCTTAACCCTTTAACCCTTGATTGATTTTTGAGCCCATACCGGTGCACTTACCAATTTAATTATAATAAATAAACTCTGCATCTTGTGTTAACAGGATGCATATATTCAAATACAGGGGGAAATTACCTTTCATTTAAAATACTTGGTAAGGGGTGTCCAATACATTTTTATTTGGCTTTGTTCAAACTTAGTTAGCTATCCTAACAAGATGGCAACTGGCTCAATGCCCACTACTCAGTCAGTAACAGCTGCTACCTTGGGTTTGGAAGAGGTTTTGAGACTTTTGGATAGCAGCAACAGTGAGGACTCAGTATGTGACCTTTCTGATCCTGAAGATGGTTTTGATGGAGATACATTTACTGGGTAAGTCCAGATAGCTATAGTTACAGCTCTCTACTTGGATAGCTAGAGTTTAGCTATAATTATATTTACCATAATTTAATTGTTATATAGATCCAATGCCACTGCTGTTGAATTTCCTCTGGAAGCAACTCCAGTACCCTCAGTTTCACCATCCTCTGAGGAAGAACAGCCTCTTAGAAGCAGAGCTGGAAGAGGTGTTCAAGGACACCGTTCTCGCGGACGACGTGGTCTACGGAGAAGTAGGGGTAGAATACGAGGAAATACCCGTCCTAGAGGTCAATATAACAGTGGAGGAAGTTCGGGTATTACATGCAGACAGAGTATCTCCCAATCACACGTCAATACTCTTGAGAATCCTGATACTTCAGCATTGACTGTACACCCATTCAACCCAGTGCGTGAACCAGGTTCATATGTTGCCAGTTATGATGAATCTTTCACACCTCTTGATTTCTTCAAGCTTTTTTTGGCTGAAGATATAATAAAACTAATATGCAAGAATTCTGATAAGTATGCTGAAAAGAATAAAGACAGATCACCATATAATTATTCTCGATACCCTGGAATGACAGCAGTTATGTTATTGAATTTGGTTGGCTTATTAATTTATTTCGGTTTGGAAAAATTGGCATACTACACTGATTATTGGACGACTACAGGAGATTCATTTCTCCTTTATGGTAGAAGTTTGGCAGGGCGAAGTATTATCAGCAGAAATAAGTTTTTTAGTCTCTGGGGATTCTTACATGTGAGTAATATTGACACAGAAGATCTTAGTGACCGGTTGTGTAAAGTTCGACCAATGATGGAACACTTGAACGATTCAAGTCAGCGCTACTTTCAACCAGATCTAAATATTTCAATCGATGAACGCATGGTGAAATCAAAGGGGCGTTTTCCAATGCGCCAGTACATCAAGAGTAAGCCAGTCAAGTGGGGCTTCAAGCTGTGGTGTTTGTGTGACTCTGAAACTGGTTATACTTATCGCTTTACAGTGTAAAAGGGAAAGCAAGGAGAAGTACGATCAAGTAATGGTTTAGCATATGATGTAGTAATTGATTTAGTAAAAGGATTGGAAAATCAAGGATATCGACTTTTCACTGACAATTTCTATTCTAGCCCTATCTTATTTGAGTACTTCAATGGGTTCGAAGCATGTGGTACAATTGATATAAAACGTCGTAATGTTCCTAAATGTCTCAAATCTTTGAAGACTGAACTAGCAAAATCGTGTACTGAACGGGGAGAAGGTCGATGGGTTCGGGACAAAAGCTTAGTGTATGTTATGTGGAAAGACACTAAAGTAGTAACTGTGGCTTCAACTATGCATACTGCCACAGGCAATGAGAAAGTGATACGGAAAATGAAAGATAAAGCTGGTCAATTATTGCGCAAGGAAGTCAAGATTCCTCCTCCTATAGTAGAGTACAACAAATATATGGGAGGTGTTGACCTTTCGGACCAGGCTATATCTTACTACAATATTCTACGCAAGACTCGAAAGTATTGGCGCACCCTTTTTTGGCATTTTTTGGACGTAATGGTGACCAATTCATATCTTCTGTACAAACTCCACCTACCTGAAGAAGAATGCAAAAAAAATGTACTCACAAAGCATTTCGGGAGAATTTGGTAGCTCGGTTATGTGACCTAAGAGATGGTTCTGAAAAAACCTTATTATCTACTTCACACAAACAGAGTATTAGGGCTCCTCACCAGCTTACACACACTCCTCGTGAAGAGCGACAATATTGTGATTTGTGAAAAATATTGAAGAAACCCCGACACCGCACCAGATTGAAGTGTGTTGCATGTGATATGTATCTTTGCTTTGAACCCAACAGAAACTGCTTCAAAGTTTGGTATTCTAGTCAATGTGACCATATGAGGAACTAAAACTTGTTGAAATAAATATCTGTTTTCTGCTAGAAATATAATTATTGTTAATTGACAATCTACCATAATCGCAGATGGGTGTGGCTTTGTGGTCATTTGAGTAAGTATGATCTAACATTAGGTCTTAGTATACATATATTACATGTTTATTAGAGTTTAGTACATATCCATACTACACAATAAAACTACACATGTACATCTTTTTGAGATCAAAATGAGAATCGTATACATTTTTATGCCAATACCGGCAATATAAAATAATGAAATTTATCATATTTCACACATCTTCAATGGGAAAGAAATTGTTCAGTGGTGATGATTGATGGTTGTGTAATAGTTTGAAGTCATAAAAAATTGTACAAAAATTTGAAGAAATCGGAACGAATATTGATTCCTAAATTTTTATCTAAGTTCAAATTAATATAATTTGTTATGGGTGTGGTTTATTAATCTTTTGAAATTAAAAAAAAATAGTATGGCTCATTAGCTTTTAGATTATACCCATATTGCTTACCAATATTCCCTTTAGTTTTTAAGAATATTTTAAACAGGAAGGTAAAAAATGAGAAAAATTTGAAAAACGCTCGGGGGCTAAAAGGGCTAAGGGCATTGACTAATTAATGTTCCCACCGATGAGTTGATGCACTGAAAAAGCAGTAGACCTTCTCTACCAATTCAAAGAACTTTGAAGCAGCAGGTATGTTGTCCACAGCGGAATGACCGACCAGGTTGAGGGAATGTGTGAAGCAAGGAATGTAGTCGGCAACAGGATTCTTTTCACAAATTCTTGCTTGTAATCCCCGAGTATTTGCCACTCATGTTTGATGCATTACCATATGAGATTAGCCTCTACAGTCAGTTAACTTAATCTGATGTTTTTCTAGTGCTGTGTTCGAACTCTGCAGCACCGTGACCCTTCATCTCAATAAACTGCACAAACCTTTCAACAGGATGACTGCAAAGGACATATCGGAAAATGCAACACAGCTAGTTAGAGTGACTTGTATCAGGGGTGGAGTCGACAGAAATTGAATAATATTAACCGTCTTGATTTCCTCAATAATAGTGCTAAATACTTCTTTTGCTAATAGCTATGAGTTGGTTAGATGTAGTGGAAGACAGGTAAGAAACTGACCCCTTCCCCTTGTTGCCGTACTTTTCCAAGTGAATAACTTAAAAGGGATCAAACTGGGAAAGCAATTCCAGTGTGCCCAAGAAGTTGCCAATGCTTGATGACCCAATCACCTGGTAATTACCTCGAAAGGCTAGACTTCTTTCAGCTAAGAATTTGATTGGAGCAACTACTCATTCCAGCACAGCTTTAGCATAAACGCGCTCGGCTTGGCACTGCTCTATCAACAGTGAATTCACACGGCCAGATGCTTTTGCTATTCGGCACAAGGTCATGGTAGAATCCCTGTGGGATTTACTGCTCTCATGAGCCACCATTCACTGCGTGGCATTTTTCCAGTCGCAGAAGCCACTTCTGGAGAAAGCACTATCTACTGGTGAAAACAGCTTGCATTGGAAGCAAAATGCTTTGCCTGTACTTGAAGAATAACAGAGCCAGTGTCTCTTCTTCTTCTCTCCATTTGGCAGAGAACAGTAAAACATGGACTTGCAAAAATATCTTTTTTGTTTGCCATCTATTTGAATGGTGTTAGCAATGCTAGCAGTTTCATTGAGGCAGTCACTGCTTCCCTTCCTGCAAAAGTAATCACGCATCTCCTCGGTTAAGTCTTGCCACAATTCAATATCACACTCATAACTAAGGTCTGCAACTAATAACAAACCCTGAGTTGGTGGGAAAGTTGGAATGGAGTCGGTTGAGTCGACTCGGTGGTTGGAAATCATCCTGGAGAGAGCTTGGATTTGTAGTCTCAGTACTCAAACTAGCTGATGGTTTGTTGTCGTCATCACTGGTGCTTCTTACCTCAGGTGTTGATTCGACAGCAGACACTGCTAAGGCTGCATAGTTGTTGTCACATCCATTTGCACGGACACCCACTTGAAACTATTCTGCAGTCCTTTTCTTTCTTTTGCAGTCTCTATTCTTTTTCTTTTCTCGTCTGATATTCAGACTTGTGTTTTGATGGAACCCCAGATATTCTTCTGCCAGAGAAATTAATTAAATTATAGATGAACTAAAATAAAAGGAATATATTATAGTAAGTAGGCAAGAGAGAGAATTAGAGAGAGGGGAGAGAATTAGAGAGAGAAAGAGAGAGAGAAAGAGAGAAAGACAGAGGAGGGAGAGCGAAGAGAGGTACGACACAGATAGTTACCAGCAAGGCAGTTGACCTTTTTCGGGTATAAATAAATAAAACAATGAAAATAAAAGGAATATATAGTAGGTAGGAAAGGGAGAGAGAGATAGAAAAGGGTATTTTCGTACTTAACTCCAATATATAGGCAATATATTGTAGTTAAGTTCTTAATAAAATGAAAATATCATATCACTCGAAACAGTTATGCACTGCTATATAATATAGAAGTGTATAACTGTTTAGAGGGACATTGAAAATAATTATTTAATGACCTCCGGACAGCTATATTTTGCTAGGGTAATATTTTTATATACCCCTATCCCTAAAATATAAGTTATAATATTTTTACATGTTATAGTGTTTGCCAAAACAAAAAAATACTATTACGGTATTATAAACATGGATTTGTCAGTAGTGAATTATTGTAATAATATTATACTGCGATGTTTATTCACTTCTGTAGTGATTTTAAATCACATTCTAATAATAATAATATATATAATAATAATAATCTATTTTTCGATATAAAAACATAGTTTAATTAATAGGTTAACCGTTACGCTATAAAGTAGCTTAACATAACTTATCTTGAACTAAAAGATTAAAATATTGTAAATTTTCATCCTTAAAAAACATAAATAGCAAGGAAGTATGTGTTAAAACAATCATGAAAATATATAAATATCTTGAAACCGATCGTGGCTGCTTAAATGGTAACTGCTGAGAAAATCAGACATAAACACACACTTTTCGTATATTGGCACAATTATACTGGCTGCACAAATAATTTCATTCATTGAGATGACATCACAATAATATCTAGCATAGATCCTATATTGTAGAAGCAAAGAATATCCTAAAGTCTGTATGGGTGCACCGTGCAGAATGACCAACTCAGGACTCTGCTCAAAGCACATTCTATTTTCTTATCTTGATGCATTAATCTGGTTGCACATTATAATTACAAGTACCCATATGCATTGATTCTGTAGTTATTTATCCATTTAGCATAACTCTTACATTGAAAGGGTCAAATGCAGGACTCTGAGTCGGATCAAGAGTGTCATTAGTATTTACTGACACACTGTGTACATGTACTGGCCCTCTAGCAGTGGTCACACCCAGCTAACTGCCGCTGCCTGACGGGATCTTCACATGTTTATACCGCAGCCACCTGAGACTGTGAGTCTGACGCCAGTTTCACAAGAGCAACTGTCATTGGGGCTCAGTACATTCCATTGTTTATATGGTTACATCATTTTTGACTAACTGAAAAATTATGATTGGGCAGGGGGGTGACCCCAAGGGACCACCCGGCCGTACCATCCCCAAATGTGCTTCAAAATTTAACATAAATTGAACCATAATTTATTTTTAATGCCCCCTTAGCATCACTCGCATCGAAGAGAATTCCTATAAATTATTTTGAGTGATGCGCAGGGAGCGTTTACCTTATCGATAGTGTTAACGTTTAACACTGAAAGAAAAAAAGGTTGCATGGGCCCCTGTTATTGGTGGGCCCCTGCTCTTGGTGGGCCCCTAGGCTTCATCCTAGTCAACCTTACGGCACTGCCTCTGGATGAGGTGATAACCAGCAAGAATGTCATCAAAAGCACAAGTTTAAATTCCTTACTATCTAGGAAATCCCATACCTT
>JAQNBH010000007.1:8869143-8926643 GCA_028752905.1 Cladorhizidae sp. MBARI D1340-BT2
AGATAGTATATCTACAAATAACATATATAATGATAGTAGGCAGAATATTCCACTAGATACATCCATAGCTAAATGCTTTTCATAAAACCAGAGGGACAGTATTAATTAGTTTTTATACAGTGAAAGCGATAGGTAGCTTCCTACAATTATAGATAATCTAATAATTATAAGTTAATTTGCGTACAGTGAAAGAGAAAACTGTAGGTAGCTTCCAACAGTTGTAGAACAAGAATAAAAATATATAATGTAATAATTTATAAAATAGTAACGTTTTTAAATATCTTTTATTGTGTTTATTTTAATATATTATATATTTTTAGGGATTGGACCACGACTAGTGTTAGGGCTTGGAAAATGACTAGGATTAGTGATTGACAATTACTAGTGTCAGGGCTTGGGGAATGACTTGAGTTAGGGCTTGGACCATACTGGACCATGACTAGTGTTAGGGCTTGGAAAATGACTAGGATTAGGACTTGGATAATTACTAGGGTTAGGACTTAGACAAATACTAGGGTTAAGGCTTGGGCAATGGCTTGAGTTGGGGCTTGGACCATGACTGGACCATGACTAGAGTTAGGGCTTGGACAATGACTATGATTAGGGCTTGGTCAATGACTAGGGTTTGGGCTTGGACAATGACTAGGGTTACGGTTTGGACAATGACAATGGTTAGGGCTTGAATAATGATTAGAATTAGGGTTTGGACAATGTCTAGGGTTTTGGCTTGGACAATGACTAGGGTTAAGGCTTGGATAGGGACTATCATTATGGCTTGGACAATGAATAGGGTTACAGCTTGGTCAATGACCAGGGTCAGAGCTTAGACTTAGACACCAGATATCTAGGTAACGTTTAGCATACACACCACATATCTGTATCCTTTAGCTGTACAATCCACATATCTATGCAACCTTCAGCATACACACCACATATCTATGTAACCTATAGCATACACACCACATATCTGTACACACCACATATCTATGTAACCTTTAGCATAAACATCACATATCTATGTAACCTTTAGCATACACACCACATATCTATGTAAACTTTAGCTGTACACACCACATATCTATGTAACCTTTAGTTGTACACACAACATATCTATGTAACCTTTAGCATACATACCACATATCTATGTAACCTTTGGCATACACACCACATATCTATGTAACCTTTCGCATACACACCACATATCTATATAACCTTTAGCATACACACCACATATCTACGTAGGTATCTATGTAACCTTTAGCATACACACCACATATTTATGTAACCTTTATCTATATACACCACATATCTATGTAACCTTTAGCATACACACCACATATCTATGTAACCTTGAGCTATACACACCACATATCTATGTAACCATTAGCTATACACACCAAATATATATGTAATTATATGTAAAATTTATATTACACACACACACACACACAGAGGGAGAGACTGCAGATGTATCTGTGATTAACCCTAGTCCATGTCTAAGCCCTAACCATAGACCTTGTCTAAGCTCTGACCCTGGTCATTGACCAAGCCATAACCCTATTCATTGTCCAAGCCATAATGCTAGTCCTTATCCAAGCCTTAACCCTAGTCATTGTCCAAGCCAAAACCCTAGACATTGTCCAAACCCTAATTCTAATCATTATTCAAGCCCTAACCATTGTCATTGTCCAAACCGTAACCCTAGTCATTGTCCAAGCCTTAAGACTAGTCATAATCCAAGCACTAACCCTAGTCATAGACAAAGCCCTAATGCTAATCGTTGTCAAAGCCCTAACCCTAGTCATGGTCCAAGCCCTATTGCTACTCTTGTCGTCCTAACTTTATCATTATCCAAGCCATAACCCTAGTCATTGTACAAATCAGAACTCTAGCCATTGTCCAATCCCAAACCCTAGTCATTGACCAAGCCCCAATCATTCATTGTCCAAGCCGTAACTCTAGTCATGGTCCAGTCATGGTCCAAGCCCCAACTCAAGCCACTGCCCAAGCCTTAACCCTAGTATTTGTCTAAGCCCTAACCCTAGTAATTATCCAAGTCCTAATCCTAGTCATTTTCCAAGCCCTAACACTAATCATGGTCCAGTCATGGTCCAAGCCCTAACTCAAGTCATTCCCCAAGCCCTGACACTAGTAATTGTCTCAATCACTAATCCTAGTCATTTTCCAAGCCCTAACACTAGTCGTGGTCCAATCCCTAAAAATATATAATATATTAAAATAAACACAATAAAAGATATTTAAAAACGTATAAATTATTACATTATTTATTTTTATTCTTGTTCTACAACTGTTGGAAGCTACCTACAGTTTTCTCTTTCAATGTACGCGAATTAACTTATAATTATTAGATTATCTACAATTGTAGGAAGCTACCTATCACTTTCACTGTATAAAAACTAATTAATACTGTCCCTCTGGTTTTATGAAAAGCATTTAGTTATGGATGTATCTAGTGGAATATTCTGCCTACTATCATTATATATGTTATTTGTAGATATACTATCTCTGCTGATAGATATCTATCCAATGAAAAGACTAAGCATGCTTTAGCTCATCTATATACACACCACATATCTATGTAACCTTTAGCATACACACTACATATCTATGTAAACTTTAGCATGTACACCACATATCTACGTAAACTTTTGCTGTACACACCACATATCTATGTAACACACCACATATCTATGTAACCTTTAGCCACATATCTATGTAACCTTTAGCTATACACACCACATATCTATGTAACCTTTAGCATACACACCACATATCAATGTGTAACCTTTAGCATACAGATCACATATCTATGTAACCTTTAGCTATAAACAACACCACATATCTATGTAGCCTTTAGCTGTACACACCACATATCTATGCTATACACACCACATATTTATGTAACCTTTAGCATACACAACATATATATATAATGTAACCTTTAGCATACACACCACATATCTATGTAACCTTTAGCATACACACCACATATCTATGTAACCTTTAGCATACACACAACATATCTATGTAACATTTAGCATACACACCACATATCTATGTAACCTTAGCTATACACACCACATATCTATGTGCTATACACACCACATATCTCTGTAACCTTTAGCATACACATCACATATCTATGTAACCCTGAGCTATATACACCACATATCTATGTAATCTTTAGCATATATACCACATATCTATGTAACCTTTAGCTATACACACCACATATCTATGTAACCTATAACTGTACACACCACATATCTATGTAACCTTTAGCTACGTACAACACGTATGTAACCTTCAACTATACAGATCACATATATATGTACAGTAACCTTTAGCATACACACCACATATCTATGTAATCTTTAGCTATACACACTACATATCTATGTAACCTTTAGCATAAACAAAATATATCTATGTAACATTTAGCATACACACCACATATCAATGTAACCTTTAGCTATACACACCACATATCTATGTAACATTTAGCATACATACCAGATATCTATGTAACTATTAGCTATACACACCACATACCTACGTAACCTTTAGCATACACACCACATATCTATGTAACCTTTAGCTATACACAACACATATCTATGTAACCTTTAGCATACACACACCAGATATCTATGTAACCATTAGCTTTACACACCACATACCTATGTAACAATTACTGTAATCTGTAATATATATATTACACACACACAGAAAAGGGAGTGACTGCAGATGTAGCTGTGATTAAGCCTAGTCCTTGTCTAAGCCCTAACCCTAGTCCTTGTCTAAGCCCTGACCCTAGTCATTGTCCAAGCCGTAACCCTAGTCATTGTCCAAGCCGTAATGCTAGGCCTTATCCAAGCCCAAACACTAGTCATTGTCCAATTCTAAACCCTTGATATTGTCCAAATCCTAATTCTAATCATTATTTAAGCCCTAACCATTACCATTGTCCTAAGTGTAACCATAGTCATTGTCCAAGCCTTAAGACTAGTCCTAGTCCAAGCACTAATCCTAGTCAGAGACAAAGCCCTTACTCTATCATGGTCCAAGCCCTATTGCTAGTCCTTGTCCAAGCCCTAACTTTATCATTGACCAAGCCTTAATCAGAGTCATTGTCAAAGCCCTAACCCTAGTAATGGTCCAGTCATGGTCCAAGCCCTAAATCAAGTCATTACCCAAGCCCTAACCCTAGTAATTGTCCAACCCTAACCCTAGAAATTGTCCAAGCCCTAATCCTAGTCATTTTCCAAGCCTTAACACTAGTCGTGGTGTCCAATCACTAACAATAAATAATATATATAATATATATAACAATAATAAAAATAAATATATAACAATAAAAGATATTTAAAAACATTACTATTTTACATTATATATTTTTATTCTTCTTCTACAACTGTTGGAAGCTACCTACAGCTTTCTCTTTCACTGTTTATCGAATTAACTTATAATTATTAGATGATCTACAATTGTAGGAAGCTATCTATTGGCTTTCACTGTATAAAAACTAATTAATACTGTCCCTCTGGTTTTATGAAAAACATTTAGCTATGGATATATCTAATGGAATATTCTGCCTACTACTATTATATATTATGTTATTTGCAGATATACCATCTCAGCTGATATATATCTATACAAGGAAATGACTAAGCAAGCTCTAGCTTGTCTATATACACACCACATATCTATATAAACTTTAGCATACACACCACATATCTACGTAACCATTAGCTGTTATACACCACATATCTATGTAACCTTTAGCTATACACACCACATATCTATTTAACATTTAGCATAAACACCACATATTTACGTCACCTTTAGCTTTACACACCACATATCTATGTAACCTTTATCTATACACACCACATATCTGTGTAACCTTTAGCATACACACCACATATCTATGTACCCTTTAGTTATACACACACCACATATTTTAGGAACAACAATGGAAGGATGCACATCAAAGCCGGTTGACAACTGATTCTTCATAATCTGAAGGTTTGTAGAATTGCTTTCAGAGTGTTCCTTCATAGCTACTACCCCTGGATTTGAGGAATCAAAATCAAAGTGATGGAACTTTTTTTATTCCAGGAACCTTTTTTTATGTGAGGGGCAAAAAAGTCAGTCCAATCAAATGTTGGCACAATAACTGTCTCATCCTCAGACGAAACAAGTTGAGCACATTACACACAGCTGAGTCATTAACAACTTGTGCGATATCTTTCAAGCTGCCAACCTTAGTCCTTCTGCAGTGTAGCTTTAGGATGCCAAAACACCAGTCTGTGCAAATTTAGAATGTCCAACTACGAGGAATGACAGAGTTACCTTTGAGTGCCTTCCAGTCAAACATCGCCACATCAAATACTGCATAACACAGCTGTTTTTGTTTTCACCAGTGCAGTTGTCACAATGGAGGAAAACTTCATATTCGCCAAGACCATGGTGTTCGAAAAGATAATGGAGCTGGCTCACCACTGCATTCGCTCCCTTTCCACAGTCCCCAGCATTATCCGTAAGGAAATTCATCTGTCGAGGGAGAGCTTTGCAGTTAACTCCAAATATGCTGCATTTTCTTGGAGTTAAAAAAAAGATCGGGCCAGGCTGCAGAGGATCAGATGGGTAGTGAACTTGCTGTGCATAATCGAATGAGTGGTGCACAGCCAGATTGTTCGAGTTGGAAGGAACTTTAGAGTGAGGTGGTGGGGGTGAAAATGTGCCACATGCCGAGAAAAAACTAATCACTTGTCTCCTACAGTTATCACACACAGTTTTGTAGAACAACCTCTCTAGCTGGACAACCCTGTGATGCTCTTCAGCTTCTCGTATGGTAGCAGATTTTTCAACAACCGAACAGTTGGCAGCTCGAAGGATTGCTATACTATTTTGCTGACAAGTCCAACACAAGTCAGAGATAGGCTTCATTATTATAACTGCTGGAAGGAGTGACCGCCATACCCTACAGAAAGTCAAGTATGCAGCAGCATGAACACATTGGGCAGACTCAGCAGATTCATGATACATCCTCCAAATTCCTCACTTTTATACACTAGATGGCATAAGTGATCTGCTATATATAGCCTGGAATGTGACCAGGTAGAAGAAGAGCATTCTAGTCAGCATAGTTTAGCAGAAAACGGACAATGTATTCCACAGAAGAAAGCAAAAGTGCATGTTTCGGGAGTCGTTTGGTGTTTCCATGTATGCGAGGTGAGAGTCAGTTTACCTTGAAGGCCTTGACCAGGTTCTTCAAGCGTGTTTCACCAATAGTATGCAAAAAGCTAATACTTATCGACCGCGGTGACGATATTTTGTGTAGTTTTTTTTCTCCTACTTGTCCGGGAGTGACGATAATCTGTGGACACATTCTCACTAAAGTTTGAATTTGCCATCAGTTGTCCAAGCAGGAACATAAGCACATTGCGAATGAATGTCACAGGTGGTTTTGTACAGAAAATTGCAGAGAACAGTTTCTTCCATGCCAGCTCTCACAACCATATCCAAGATCTATGTAGTTAGTAATAAGTTCCTTCTCCATTGTGTCAAATACTGCTGGCTCGATCTCTACATCTGCTAAAAATTGTACCTGAGTCAGTACTTCAAGGACTTGTTCATCTCTGCCAATCTCGTCCTCTTTATCGTTCCTACCCTCCCTCCTCCTTATCACTTTCGACCTCAGATCCTGCTCCAGCTTCCATCGAATCAATATTGCATGCAGGTTCTTCATCATCACTCCCTGTAATATTCATTAATGCATTTCATTATAATTATAGTCTCCCACTTCCCTATCATGGTTGTTGTGAAAATTAAGCCCCCTTCCATTCCCATATTTTATTTTAGTGTCTCTATTTCTGTTACTCTATGACTGTGTTAAACTACCTAAAAATGGTTTGTAAATGCTGTACCAGTACATACATTCATCCTCAACCTCATCACTCCAGTTCTCTGCACAGTCTCCCATGGTGAAATAATCCTATGACATCAAGTAAGGGTTGCTATTCCTCAGCACAGAGGTGAAGCAAAGCATTCACAGCTCTAGCGGCATCGTCATCACTTGTTTTGGCATCCATAGATAAAACAATGGATTTTGTTACTGTGGCAATGCACTTCAAACCCAGGAATCTAGGCGGGAAATTCCCACACTTCTGCGTTAAATAAAACTTCATTTTTGTATATGCTGAGCTCAAAAGAGAAGTAGAAGATTTTAGAGACCACACTTGGCATGAAATTTGCTGTTTCAAGCAGTCAAATTTGACATAGAGGTAGATGAAAGACCAATTATACTGGCAAGGTTATAAAAAAAATTCCTAATTATTCATTATGGCATGGTTTTAGCTATAGCACAATTCAATACTATGCAAGTGAGCTGTTTTCTCAGATCCAGTCACATATTGGATTTTTTATTATTATTTTGCTTAAAATAATTTGGGTGGGGGGTGTGGAATTGGAGAAGGGGGAATTCAGCAGCTGAGTGCAGGTCTCTCTGCTCATTTTTATTTCTCTAATAAATAAGGAAATGTTTACTTTCTGAATCACTTGCATGATATTTTTTGGCATCTGTTTTTTGTGCAGTATGCCGAAATAATACTGTTGAAGACACCACATGCACTGTAATGGGGTGCACTTGCAACACAGGATATGTTGGTCCAGATTGTTGTGAGTGTGACTCAGCCAATAACTTTTTTAAAGCTGAAGATGGGAGCTGCAAAAGTTAGTTCAAATGTGTAACTACTTAAATGAGGTAGTGTCTCCAATTTATCATGTGACTCATGTCTGAGCCAAGTGTTTGAAATATCAACACTATCTTCAAGAAATTGATCTCACAGTGTGTGTTTTGCAGTTACAGCATTTCTCAATCAGTTTGTGTTCTTGCAGCAAAATCACATAATGTTTTAACTGTACTCTCTCTAACCAGCCTAACCTTAATGTATTTTATTCTTATTTTTTTTTAATATTGGCACTTGCAAACATCTCCAGCACACACTTGGTTCTGTGCATATATACACTGCTTATATTACAACTATCTTCATTACTCTTGTATTCTAATAGAACTTTGTAGTAGTGAGTGTAAACTTCAGTCAAGCAATGGTGGATGCAGTGAGTGCCGCTCAGGTTACCAAGAACCAACTTGCTGTGAATGCAAACAGGGCCTCGTGGAAATTGATGGAATATGTCAAAGTATGTTAGCTACATTCTTATAATCATACAATAACATTTGTGCTCAGTTATTGGAATTTATGTTGCTATCATGCAATCAGAATTATTACTAGACATAGCTGTAGTGTTAAAGAGGAAAACGTGCTATGAGAGAGAGATGAGGCATAAATGTACATTTTTTTCGTTTATGATTTTATGATGTGACTGACTTGAAACCCAAGTAAAGTTGTAAAGCTAGAGGTTTACAATTATATATATTGCAAAAGCACCAAAACAGCACAAGCACAAAAACAGGCACAAAAACAGAAAATAAAATATTGCCACATAATATTCTAAATTTGGTATACTCACTGAAATATTTTGCTATAGTCATGTAGTGACATCCTACTGATGTTTAACTTGTGGTTATTTGTTTAGCTAGTCATTTACTATTTCCCAAGAATTAAGGTGAAGCAGTTAAGTAATTTATTGTCAGCAGTAATACTCTCAACAAAATTAGAAGTGACTTAAATGTTTGGTATAGATGGTGTCAGTCCTGATGTCTGACTATGGACCGTCCAACCATGCTAAATTATGTAACTCTTAAAGTATAGAACAAATACTCATTGTGAAATATGGAGAGTCATTTCACTTGCATGCTATATTTTGACTAACTTTTGGTTTGTGATAATATGGGCACATGTCCGTTGGTTACTAACCGTAATCCACTCTAACTCATCTAAGAATTAATACAGCTATATACACACAAGACAAATATGCTTCATTATAATATATATATATATAATTATATATATATTGGATGGACTAGTCAGTGAAGATATCATTTACCAAGGGAGACAAAGATTTATAAAACCCTGTATAATAAATTCAAAATATAATAGGGATTGCATACAGTATTATAGTATAGGTCTTTATAGGTAAAGGGTCATGTAAATGTTGTCTACATTAATTATAATAGGTAAAGGGTCAGGTAAATGTTGTCTACATTAATTATAATAGGAAAAGGGTCAGGTAAATGTTGTCTGCATTAATTATAATAGGTAAAGGGTCATGTAAATGTTGTCTGCATTAATTATAATAGGTAAAGCACAACGTAAATGTTGTCTACATTAAGTAAAGTGTAAATGTTGTCTGCATTAATCATAACAGTTAAAGCATAACATAAATGTTGTCTACATTAAATATAATAGGTAAAGGGTCATGTAAATGTTTGTGTCTGTTTCATTTATTTTTTGACCATTCCATCCAGTATTTTATATATAATGCACATTTTATACAAGTTACTCCGTGTAACACCAGAATCAAAACAAACATAGGTGTTATTTATCATGTTTGTTACTAAAGCTACCTATGCATCCATACATACTCATATAGAGATATGTGCACTACAAGTAGTTAGTTCATGTTTTGCGATATCCAACCTTTGCTACCAATTTTTGTCTATTTCTCTGAATAGAAAAACGGATTAGTCATTGCAATAATTTGGTTGTTTTGGTATTAAAATTATAACAAGCGGACATATTGTATGCATTACTCAATGTCAGAATAAACTGGAGCATTACAGATAGAATTAGCATAACATATAGATTAAGTCTGGTGGTGATAGTCAGCATATTGTTCATGGATAAGTGATCTATGCTCAAGTAAGAACAAGCCGAGTGGTATGGAATACCTGATTTCTTAGGGCAAGATGTAATAATGTTATATGGTTGTTTTTATAGGTTCTCTGTATATATAGCCACTGTCTGCACACTCTTTTGCTAGTATGTATACAAATCCAGCAGCAGAAGATTTCAGCTGCTATTTATAAACCACATGAGCAAGTTAGATTATGGATGACATTTATTTAAAGTGCATGGGTGTGTATTTATTGTTCACAAGTGTGTTTATGGTATTGAAGATCTTTTACCGATAATCAAGTATTTTGCTCAATGGGGAAACAGAATAGTGATGAATTCTGCAATTCATTGGACAGGTTTGAGTCTTTTGATGGTTGCATGGACATGTTTTAATAAATTACGTATGGGGAAAGCTAGAAACAAACATAGATTGTGCTAAATTAATGAATTCTACCAAAGGTTGTTCTCAGTGTGAAGATGGTTTTTTGCCTCCTAACTGCTGTAATTGTCCTGAGGGTCAACTAATTGTCAACGGCATATGTAAAGGTATGCAGGATTTTTCATGCGACATATTTGGTATAATGTGGATGTCCTGTCTAAGTAACATACCATAGAGCCTTGTGGGTATTGGTGTAATATTTCAATTATCAGCCCATCAGAGTGCAGTTACACTTTTTTCACCAATAGCAGTATAAAAAGAAGAATTGCTCTCTAATTTGACACTGCTAAGCAGGTGCAAACCTTATTGATATGGTAATCAATATAATTTATGTGGCGAAGTACAGAAACCAATTCTGAAGTTTAGTATCTCGTTAACTATGGAAGGGCAATTATGTGATGTAGGGTTATTTAACTACCTGAACATCTTTACCCATTCTTGACCTGTTTGCTGCAAATGGCTTTCTTGGGTCTATACTACACAGTGAGCCACATCTACTTCAAGATCTGGTATTATATGGTTATTAACATGTGATAGCATAGTTTGTATTGAGGTTTGGTATTAAATAGTATGAGTGAGTAATGTAATGGGAAAGGCAAAACAATTGTATGAGGTGAAGCTGAGTGTAGTTACTGCCCACTCTACATTACTAGTAGTGTATATACTAAATTTCAATACAGACCTTACAATTTACATAGAGCTACTTACAGTTAATTTTAACTGAAATTGGATAGTTAATGGGCAGAAGGAGGGGTGGGGTGAGAGGGAAGGGGAAACGGTAAAGAAAAGATTAAGGGCTAATGTACAAGTATGTGGACATTTCATACCAGATCTTTATAGAATGGTGTTGTTGATGTTACAAATTAAAACTGTCCTGGTAGGTTTGCATGATAATATTTTTACATATAATGAAGAATTACCATTTACCTGCTTTTTGTCAGAACAAGAAACTTAGCCGCTAATTTGTGAGAGTCTGTCTTCTGTGGGCTTCTATGTGGGACCCAGTACTACCTGCTAAGCATGATAATTTACCTTAGGAAAGATGATTAGAGCTTGTGATTTCAATACAGCTTGCTTCCCTTTCTCCACACGCTGGAGTCAAAATAATAGAGTGCTATTCTTGGAATTTTTGAACAAGCAACCTCCCTAGCTATAAGAGTACTTAACAGACTTTTCAGCAATCAGCAAGTCTTTAGAATTTGAAAAGCATACCATCTTCCTTTAGTGCAGCTGTAAGTCTTATTGGCTTCTTTTTAAAAATATTAAAAAATTGCCGAACTTTTCTTATGGGTGGAATCTTCCACTTTTAGCTGTTGTTAAGAAACATGCAAACTTAAAACAGTTGCCACAATACTCACTACAGTCATGTTTAATTCTACATATACAAAACTAACTACCTCACATATACAGAAATCTCACTTAACCAAATAGTATTGTGTCCCATAGAGTTTGAATATGTGAAAATCTACTGTAAGTGCTAAATTCAATTTATGACCATTTGACAATTTTTTCTGTTCCAGCAGTTGAATGCATTGATGGACAGGATGTAATCTTTTTGCTCGATTATTCAGATGCAATTAGTAATCCTCAACTTTGGAGAGCAAGTTATTTGCTGGAGTACATAATAGCTGCCCTGCTAGAGGACACAAATGACCTCAAGATCTCGGTCGCACTGTTTGCATCTAATGAGAAACAAAAAGAGCTGTTTATATACAAAAATTTATTGTCTTTATCGCGTAAAGATCAATGCCTGGAAATTGCTTAAAACGTTGAGAACAAGGTCTATTTAAATAGGCCTCGAAGCACGTACTCATATATAACTTTGAAAAGGGTTAATAAAATACTACTTGAGAGTAGTGTTCCAAGACCTACCACCATTGTTACACTGATTTCAACCACATCTGGTAACGATATTTCATATGTTGTTCAAGAAATAAAAAACACCATCTCGGAAATAGCAGAGGTCGAAATGAGGACGGTGAGATACTTCTCCATTGTTATTCCTAATTCAGCTACTATTGCTTTAAGCATGGGGTTGGAACAAGAAATCATTGCACTTGCTAATAACAAGGCGAATCAGGTTAGTTATGCATCCAACTTCAAGAAAACATTTACTAATCTGACCAACAACCTTCACGACCAAGGAGTTTTGTGTGATCGCCAAGGTAAGTAAGAAACACACACACCACAGTATAATTTGTTCTGATTACATAGCTCTATAGTGTTAGCTGATTCCCCAATAACTTATTCCAACACTAACCTCAGCTATTGAGTAAAATTCCATCTCCATATATTTCTTTTTTAAGTTTATACATGCATAGATGATATAGCTGAATGCAGTGTAGTTTGTTATGTGTATTATATATAACACATTATAAATAGTCAGCTGTCCACAAGTTATTTGCTGAACCTAGGACTTGCATATGTCATTGTGTCATTGTGTTTAGTTGGTCATTTATATATCACAACTGCATTTTATAGAACACTGTGAAAGAGTGCCATAATATTCAGACACACACCTTCATCTAAAACACATTATTCCTCTTATAAAGTATGTTTAATTATATTGCTCTAATTCTATTGCAGAGACTTCTATCCTCGACTTTTTAAACAAAGAATCAACAGAAAGATTACTTACTGAATACTCAGATTGTGTATATTATAGAAACATTGACTGGGATGAAGATAATGTATGTGTGCGGGAGACAAATCAGAACATGGTGAAGGACTTCAGTTCTATCTGTGACATTCCTAGTAAGGCTATCCTCTAATATTTATATTTTTTATCTTATTATCAGAAGCAATATATGAACTTATGTCATCTTGGAATTGTTACAACTCCATTCTTAGCAATCATGCATTTCAAAACAATGTAGAATCAGTGATGATGATAAGTGATAATCATAAGAAAGATCATGTTGGCCTTCCATTTGACCTTGGAAGATGATGCTAGAAAATTTGGGTGGGCTAGTGGTGGATGTGGTATGGGATAGGGGCTTCTGAACCTCGGGGATGATGCCGAAAAAAAGAGGTAGAATAACGGATGAGAAAGATATTAACAACTTCAGATTATTACAGTATTCACCTAGGATTGTAACAATGTGTTTGGTAGTTAACATAGCTGAATAAATTAGCATATTAAAATCAAAAATAGATAGATGAAATGGAAAATTCATGAATATTGTGAGAATATAAATTGGCTGCATTTTTACATTATATATTTAGTGATAATAATTGCTGTGTCAGTGCATTGGTATTGTGTAAGTTTATTGTATAATTCTCAGTCCCATTTCCACTTCTCTTTATCATAACCTACCTGTAGAAAGACCAGTATTGAAAGTAAATTAATTGATGATTTACAGCAATTGCTCGATCGATTCAACTGAAGCAAGGTGGACAAAATTTGGAATTAACAGACTACATAAATATCATTGTAGTACAACTGATTAAATAGTTAGGTGCTGGGTATTGCTTGAACTACATATTTGTATTAAATTGCTGAACATAGAACACTTTGTTGATCATTGTCTGCTAGAGCTGATGTTTAAAATAATGTAATCAACTGTTTTGAAAGAAAATACACATTGCGTTGGAATTTTTGTGTTTGTTTAAAGCTATTCATTCTGTATAATATGTATTTGTGGATTGGATTCTGACAAAACAATAGACAAAAGTGATCTCTAAAAATATCTTCCTATATAAAGTACTTCTGCATACAATGACAATCTTATGCAAATGTCATCTACCCTTCACTAAAGCCCAAAACATGTTAACTATATTAATAGATATCTAAATTTAAACCACACAGCACATACCATTCAAAAGCAAGTAAAACAACTATTATGCAGTGCAGATTTTTTAAGATTGTATATATATATCTGGGCATTTTAATAGAAAAGTGTGTCCAACTGGTTCTGGTCCACATGAGTGCAGTCTTGTTTCCTTAATTAGTGAGATGAGGTCTTTTATAATGACTTGTTTTTATTTATCTATTATTTCCCCATTTTTAAAATATTCTTTCCGCCCAGTGATTAATTATTACTTACTGACATGTTTCTATAGTTTTGCATAACAATAAAGGATCAGCTATATATGGCATCCCTCAAAATCTGGGTGACATTTGCATATGAGATCTTCACAAAGCATACACTAGAGAAGAACAGGAAATCAAGGATTACTTCCCTTTTAAATACTTTTCTGACCTTTTAAATTTCTTACTGATGTACATTATTCAATCAGCACATGGCATACGTTATTATTGTTGTTGTTGTTTTAACTCCTGGGACTCCAGGATTAGTGTCTCACTTAAACAGTAAATTTGTTTAATTGTTTCTGTACATCACTCAGTCAGTATAATAATGTTATTATTGTTTTGTTTTTTTAATTTTGTTGTTTGAGTAATTTCCTTGGAAGAGGATTAGATCGGTCTCCTTTGAGGACTGGTTATTTATTTGTAAACTAGAATAAAGCATCCTCAAAGTAGATTTTGATGCACGCTCAACACCCACACATATAATTTTACACACATATAATTGTACACACTTACACACACAGAGAAATAGAGAATAATACATACAAGATACAGAGTAACAGCATTTTGTGTGAAACCCACTAAGGTTATAGAGCAAGTGCATAATGCTCTATTTACAAATAGTGATGATAAGCAAGGGTTTGTATTCTTTGCACAAGGGATAGTTCATCAGCAAAGTCTTAGAGATTACCAGCATGTATGCCACAAGTCAAGATCAAGCCACTAGTTGAAACTCTGGTGATTCCCCTCTGTACAATTGCTGAGAACTGCTATAGATAAAATTTCAATAAAGTAAATTCATCGGTCATAAGGTTTCAGGTTATAGAGCGGAGGTTTGATAGACCATGGAATCCTTTATGGCACATTGCTCCTGTTCATGTCTCATGCCCTCTACTTACTGCAGGTAGTAGAATGGATGTTCAGCTTTAAAGGTAGATATATACAAGCTGCAGGTATATGCCCCTGCATGGCTGAGCAACAATATAATACATTACAAGACAGTCGGATCTTGTCAACTCTCTGATTTGGTATTATTCATGACATTCTAAAATGTCACATTTTCATTAGATGAATTATTTCAGTGTCAACCCATCCCTATAACCTGGCAGCCACACCATTTTTGGTTGGTGTGTGCAAGTACCATTAGTTTATGAGAACAAACATTTTGGCATCATTCCATTAAGTGAAAAGCTCTGGGATCTCAGTCTATTCACAAACAAACTGAAAAAAATGCAGTCAACACTTTGCTATAACCAGTTTATTGCATGGCAGATCATGAAACTACCTCTACTCTATATCATAGTGTCAAGTAAGACAAAAATGATTTTCTAGGTTGAGCTTGTTTTAGTTAAGCAGTTACTTTGCAAAATGGATGTCCAAAAAAGCTCACATGCTACTGTCCCAAACTCTACATGATCTACAATATTTTTATAAAATTTAAAAGCACACAGAGAAGTCTGTTTTTCTTACTAAAAACCACACACATGAGAACTGGTTTCTTGAACATGTCTTACTTTACTTGACTGCACTGACGAGAGAGGAATATTCCCACCAGTTGCTTGGAAACAGCCAGTCAGTATTACTGTTGTTTTAGACACTCCAGCTCCTGTTATGCTTTCTTGGGATAACCATTATCAAATACACCTACTGGCCTGCCATGTATTTCTGAGAACAATATATGGTTTCCAGCCACATGCTGTAAATAAAGAATTTCCAAACACAGCCATTGAGCCAACAGTGTAGTAAATGCAGCATAACAAACTCTATGCACTCAACAACCACATTTTTTTCCATCCTAAAAAATCAGGAAACCCCTATGGGTTCATTTTAATCCCCTGTCTCCAAATACCAAAACTCCCCTCCGCACCCCCCTTCAGTATTTTTGTGTAGCACTTGAAGAAAACAGTATCAGAGTGAATCCTTGAATCCCCAACCTCATCTGCAAGCACACCATAGGAATTGTTTTGTTGTCACATGGGTTTTGGCCGGGTCTCACTCCAGAAAAGAGGCAAATTCAGGAACCACCCATCGCTATGACCAAGAAACAGCACAGTTTTGGTGGCACCATCAATTCAACTGTACCTGGAAAACTGTGGTTTTCCATTTAAATTACCATATTTTTCCACACACTCATGCTATGGTCTGATTTATATACCAAAATATAGCCAGTGCAGGTAAGCCTTTTGTGACAGTAATTTTTGTTTTGCCAAACATGTCTATTTTTTGGAACTGAAAGTTAGAATGTGAAGCAAAATCACCTCTCTAACTGTCTAAAACTCTTCCAAGTAACAGTTTCCAGCGTCAAGTCTTGAATGACTATAACAACTGTCATTGATAGAGCTGTACAAACACAATGTAGGTTAGAGATACTTTTATTAATGTGTACTTATGTTCATGTGAAGGAGGTTCTAAAATTATAAATTACAAACATAAAAAAGATCTTGTGGTTACAACTTTGTAGCTTCATAGGTGCTGCAGCACACTTCTCAAAGTGAACTAGATAAATAGCTCAAATGTCAAATGATAGATCTCTCTGTGTGCTCTCATTTGATAATAAAAATTTACATAAGTATAGCTATACTAAAGTTACATGCAGCCAAAGTGGGAGTACCTCAAAATACGAGTGCCTGAACTGTGCCTGAACTGTTTGTAATGAGTGCCTGAACTGTTTATAGTTGTGGTTCCTGATTGGAAAGTGCTAGCTTGTTATCAGGAAGCCCTCCACTACAAACGAGCATATTTATTAGGTGCTAAAACACGACTAATTAGGAAAGCGCTTGCCTACTTAGTTATCTATTAGCACCTAAATCATCACACCGAGTTTTAGAGTATGCCTTAAACTCAACTAGCTAGCACTTTTCCAATCAGGAACCATACCTGGACCCATTTCAGGCACTGAGGTTCCTCACTTTGGCTGCATGTAACATTGATTAGCAGTGTTATCCTATGCATTTTTGATACTAAAAGAGAGCATACAGAGAGATCTATGTTGCTCTAAAGTAGTTACATGTTTATGAAACCACAGTCTTCAGGTTTAGTTCCCCCCACTAAATTGATAATGTGGTGTTTAAAAGGTAATTTCAGGAGTTATCCATCTCTATAACCAGGCAACAGCACAGTTTTGGGGTAACTGGTGGTGGCACCACCAATTCAATTAACGAAGTCAAACAGGCAAACACTCTGGGATCCAATATTTACTCGCAGGTGGGAGGGATTACATAATGGGTCAAAGGAACTAGCTGTACTTACAGTCTGAAGTATTTGCATGTTGACATAAGCTTACATCTCTGCTCCAATAGAAAGCTATACTTCCTTTCCACCAGCATGCTCTGAGGTTACCTGACTAAAATAAAGTGCCAAGCAATTTTTTGCTCATATACCTTGACCATTTACTAGAGTTGGCGGAGTTATTACTTTTTTAATCTTATTAGAGCATTTCCTGTAGCATACCAGACATTCGTGCGTTAGCTCCTTGAATATAATGAATCATGATTATTACAGCAGGCTTCACAATGATGTAGATTTAAATAGGAAAGCTGGAAATGACTTTTAAAATGGTGTTAATACTCAGGCACAATTGGATAGCAATCTAGTAGCTATAGCTACATATAGTCCACAAACAGCTGGTACATCCTTTACTTTAAAATCATGAACACCTCTACTATATTGTTAAATAATAAGGTGATGGAGTTAGGAATTCTACCAAAGGCATTGAATGTGTATGATAAATCTTGGACACTGGTTTATATTATTTATACATACATAATACATAGGCAAAGAGTGACCTGCACTTTTTATATTATGTTTGTTACAATGTGCATAAGGCATATTTCAATAATAGTAGAACCCGTTTAGGGAGCCAAAAGTGTTGCTTTTAATGCCAAGTCCTGAGCCCAGTATTCTTGATACTCCATCTAACTGATATGGGGCGTGGTTTTTATCGATGTCACTAGTTTCCCACTAGTTTCCCAGTAAGATTTAAATCATATGCTATACCTAGCTTTATATATTATATTAGCTGAGATATCCACACTCTGTTGTGGGAGTGCTTCTAAATGAACTCTCAGTTGACATAATAACTTTAAAATCACATTCTCAATAATCAACTTCAATTTTTATTCACTCGACATTTCGACTAGATGCTCTAATCTTCATCAGGAATAATGATGAAGACTAGAGGTGATTTTAATACTTTTATGCTGCCATTTTGAGGGATACCTAGTTAGCTATAGTAGTAAAACAGCAAGCACACATTTCTCAGAAGTGGCAAACTATGAACTCATGATGGTGACCACAATCATACTTACGAAATACTCTGCATCTCCAGATGAAAAGTTGATGAAGGCTTGAAGATAACCATTCAAATGATGTTGTTCCTTCAATAGGTTCTCCTTCTCAGTCACTACTCTCCTGGCCCTATCATACAAGGTCTGATCTATAATTGTCAGAAACTCTCTCCCTGTGACCTCTTATAAGCCACTAGCAGTTTCTGATGACGCCAAACCCTTGTCTGAGAACCTAGATGCACCACACTTCTTGCCCTCAAGACCTTGGTAAGACCAATACCACTAACCTCACTCCCTCACTAGAGCTTGTTAGGCAATAAAACAATGGCTCAAATGCACATTAAAAACATATATCAATAAGCACAATATCACTAGTAATCTATCTCGTTCGATGATAGACTTACTCAGTCTTAATTGTCTTTCTTAATCGTTCGCTTTCTTTCTTTTTTGTTCTGCTTTTCTCTTTGCTGTTGTTCTCTTTTATAGATTCTATCACAGTTCCCGTAGTGGTTTGTGGGTAGTCTGTCTTCTCTGATCTCTGTGGCTTTACACCTTCTGATGTAGGTGAGTAATCAGGTGAGTGATTCCCACAGGTTGGTCCTCCTTTCCCAGAGGTGTGAGAGGCAGTCACAACATGTGGTTTTACATATTCTGATGTAGGTGAGTAATCAGGTGAGTGATTCCCACAGGTTGTTCCTCCTTTTCCAGAGGTGTCAGAGAAGGTTGTCAGGATGCTCCCTGACACTCCCCCATCGTTCAAGTGAGAGGATAGGCCATCAGCATTGGCATTGCGTGTGCCAGGCTTGTGTACAATCTTGTAGTTGTATGGTTGCATCAGCAGAGCTAGTCTTCCATGGCCATCTTTCAGTCGTGACAGGTATGTCAATGGATTGTGACCAGTCTGGATCATAAATTCGGTACCCTCCAGATAAACGTGAAAGTGTCTGGTCCTTCGATAACCGCCAGGGCTTCTTTCTTAATTAATGGTCGAATATTTCCTCTCCCGTGGAAGAAGTTTCCTGGATGCATAGGCGATTGATTCATCTCCCAACTCATCAATCTGGGCAAGAACAAAACCTATGCCACTATCAGAGGCATCAGTTTGTAAGATAAATGATCTATGCCAATTAGGTGTGGATAGAACTGGGTAATAACTGTTTTCAATTTCTGGAAAGCCTGTTGGATATTATTTGGATAAATTATATTCACATTCTACTTGCACCACTGTGGCCATCATACCTCACGAGTGTTTTGACCTCACTATGACCATTGTGAATGAGTTGGGCTATTGCAGCAGATACTTAGCTGAACATTTACAACAGCTACTTTCTCCAATGGTTCTGAGTGGTACTGCAGAGAGGAAATATGCCTTCTGTACTGGGAACAATACCTGGCACAGCTCAGAAAGTAAAAATTGATATTGCAATTATATTTGTTTTCCTTTTACCGTATAATATAATAATATAAGCAAAGAAAAAATGATAATAGAACCACATGATAAGTGGAACACACCACTCTTATATGGAAATGATCTTGCATTCCATAAGGCCATAAGTGATATAAGGCATATTAAAAAATGAAAAGAAATATATCTATGGGGTGTGTGTGTGTTTCTCATCACAGTTATAAATTTGGGCTATTTTTACTATTTATTTTTAAAGATATTCGACTGCATTAGCCCATGCAGTTCCATAGAGTCACACGCATGGGTCTAGGCCACTGTTTCCCAAAGTCAGGCCCAGGGGCCGGATCCGGCCCTCGGACGATTAGCAGAAAAGACGCATTTTTGTACACACATAAATATTTAATCTGTATTTGTGGAGACACACCCTCCACATCCTCCCCAACTGAACAGTGCCAGTCATCTTGTCTATGTAATAGCTAACACATGCACAAACTGTCTATAATAACATAACCACATTACAAGATAAAACTATACAAACACATGCACAAACTTCTCATGTCTAACACTTATAACATGACCACATTGGTTTTAATTGGTCTCGGCCAAAAACCTAGCTGGCCTCAAGTCCCTGCTGAGATTCACTCCAATTTGCAACATTCACATCCCGAGTTTGGACTTCTCCACCTTGGATTTGGACTCCTTGGGCATTGCTGCCTCCTCCAACAGTGCAGGGTCAGGATGGCACTGCCAAAGAAGAGGAAGGTGGATGCAGAAAATCGAGCCTTCAATGAAGAATGGACCAAGGAATTCTTCTTCATCTCAGACAGGAGCAAGTGTCTCTGCCTCATCTGTCAAGAAAGCCTCGCTGTTACAAAGCTATTTAACATCGGGCGACATTACCAGCAGTCAAAGCATTCAGACAGGTAACTTTATCTTTCAGGGCAAAAACAATGAGCTAGGCTGCCTGCTTTCTGTATTACAGGTATGATGGACTGATAGGAGAGCAACGAGTTGCCAAGGCAGAAGAGCTCACGTCCAAGCTGTCCAGACAGCAGAACGTCTTCACCAGACCAGTCAACGAAGGCAAGGCTGCCATGAAGGCCAGCTTCTTGGTGTCTCAGATTATTGCCAAGCGAATGAAGCCCTTCAGAGATGGCGAGAACATCAAGGAATGCCTGCAGGCAGTCGTTGAGCCCTGAGAAAGCCTCCTCCTTCACTGCTGTCAGCCTGAGCAACACAACGGTCACCAAAGATCTGTCCAAGAACCTGAAGGAGCAGCTCCACAGCCTGGCCTCGGAGTTTACAGCCTTCTTGATGAGAGCACAGACATCACCGACACTGCACAGCTGGCCATCTTCATTAGGGGAGTTGATGCAGAGTGTAACATCACAGAGGAGCTCCTCTCTCTCCGCATGAAGAACACATGCACTGGAGAGCATGTCTTCCTCGAGCTCAACACGGCCATGCAGGAGCGAAAGCTAGACTTCAAGAGGCTGGTAAGCATTGCCACAGATGGCACACCTTCCATGCTGGGGACCAGACGAGGGCTACAAGGCCAAGTCATGGCTGAGCTGACAGGAGGGGTCTGCCACGTGACCTGGTCTTGTGCCATTGCATCATCCACCAGGAAGCACTCTGTGCAAAGACTATTGGCTTCCAGGAAGTGATGAGCAAGGTCATCTCGCATGTCAACTTTGTCAGAGTGCATGCCCTCAACCACAGACAGTTGAAGAACTGTTGGAAGAGCTCGAGGCCAACTATGGAGATGTGCTCTACTTCGCTTCTGTCCATTGGCTCACACCCTGAAACGTTTTTGGGAACTCAGAGAAGAGCTGGAGATGTTCCTTGGCATGAAGGGCCATCCAGTCCAAGAGCTCTCCGATCCCCAGTGGCTGTGTGACTTGGCCTTTCTGGTGGACATTACAGAGAAGCTGAACTTGTTCAATGTCTCCATGCAGGGCAAGGAGAAGCTCGTCCACAACCTGTTCAGGAGTGTGCAAGCATTTCAGGTGAAGCTGCAGCTCCAGTTGGAGGCTGGTAACCTCGACCACTTCCCTGCAATGAAGAGTCTGCACTGTGAGGACAGAGCTGATGATTTTTATGGGCAGAGATATGCTGCAGAAGTTGAAAACCTGAAGAGAGAGTTTGAGCACCGCTCTGAGGAGTTCAGGTCGAGAAGCCTGGACTTTGAAATCTTCTCTATAGATGCCATTCACAACTGACCCGAGCAAAGCTCCAGTCGAGCTTCAGCTGGAGCTGATCGAGCTGCAGAGCAACATGGACATCAAGTCCCAGTTTCTGGAGAAGGAGCTGAAGGAATTCTACAAGACCCTGCTACGCAACACGTTCCCAAACCTAGCTGCCAATGGCCAGAGGTTACTTGCCATGTTTGGCAGCACATACATCTGTGAGCAGTTTTTCTCCAGGATCAAGTACGCCAAGTCCAAAGTACCGGAATTTGATCTCTGATGCGCACTTGGAAGACACTGTGAGAGTGGCTTCTTCCCATCTCAAGCCTGATATCGATGTCATCATGGAACAGCAAAAGCAATTCCATGTTTCACACTGATTGTGATTACTTCGTGCAACTGTCATGTGTTTTCTGCTTCACATGTACCAGAAATACAGAAGCAAAATTGTTCTTGTCCTATCCCCCCCCCCCCCCCCCCCCTCCCCTCCCAATGACCTCCGGCCCTCGACACACTCAAGGTAGTCCCAACCGGCCCCTGGGCTAAAAAGTTTGGGAAACACTGGACTCTAGGCTAAAGATAGTGTAGCTATGCCAAGTCCAATGTTGGGTGACATGGAAGCCAGATAGACAATTTGTTCCATTCTCTTTACAGAAGCCAATTGAGTGCCAATGAAGAGTCATTCCTAATTACCCAATCATCTAATTAGTGTACATATTTGTGTGGGTGTACAATGTGAAAATGTATAAAAAGAGCTAAAAAGCAGTGAAATAAACAGTTTCCAAGATGTAGCTGCAAACTTAGTTCTTGCAGCAAAGGGTAGAACTATGTTCAAGTATTCTCTGATCCTGCTCTCACTCCTGGTGGCAAGTGGTGTTGGCTTGCCATGGCATGACAGCATGGAACAAAGCAAGGCTTCAGCTCCTCCATGTCCTTCTATTGGAGGGAGACTGCTCACTAAAACTCAGAAATTGAACCGATGTGAAAATCTGCCATTAGTCTGTCATTAGTCTGTCATTATCCAACAGTTACTCAACTTATGTTCAAGTTTGTAAAGACAGTAAGTTTCTTTCAAAATGCTTCTAGATGTATATAATATACCCAGGATGAAGAGTGCATGCTGAAGTATGGTACAGTGAGAGTTCAAACACCTCGTAGAATTATAAGAATAGCATCATTTATTTATTCATATTTAATTTAGGTTGAGCAAGTGGTACCAAAAAATGAAAGAAATTTCTTTTCTTATTTACCAAAATAAATTTAGAAGGATCAGATAAATATAATTTTTTAAGCTCACATTCCTTTTTGTATGCATGTACAGTTTTTCTGGAAATGACCTAATAAGGCAATAATAGAACGACTGTGACATAGGAGGATCGAACAGCTCGTAAAAAGGGACACTTGTAAATATAGAAGTTAGTTATGGCCTATGTGTATATGGAGTATTGTGTGTTATTGTTGTAGTGTGGAACAGTGCACCCTCTTTGTACCACTGTGTTTAATCTTGTACCATAAAAGCCTAACTCAATTGATCAGTGATCAGGGATACACCAGCCTAGTAAGAGGTTGGCCTGTTTTGGGTCGTCTAAGTAACAGGTGGATAGACTGTTAAAGGACTTCCATCGTGGAGATTGCTGATACTGCCTGGCAGAGCAACGCGTAGTTGTAACAGGAGTACCAGGATCCCTCACATTGGTGGCAGCGGTAGGATACAAAGATTCGGACCTTGTGATCCCCTACCAAGTGAAGTTGGCCAGAGAGGTGAACTCTTAGTGAGAGGAGGTTCACAGTAGGCTGAAGATTTTTTTTCCCCCGAAGTCACACAAGCAGGTGTGATTTCTTGAACATTGCTGGGTTTTGATTGGATTGTGTTCACCATTGCAGGGTGTATCACATACAACCACGCTCAGAAAGAATCTAGTTTATGTCAGCGACCGAGAAGCACGAAGCAAGGTTGAGGTCACTGAGAAGTAGTAGAACGGAAGAACACTTACCTTCAACCAAAAGACAGCCAAGTACCATGGATCAATTCCTCAAGCAGATGTCTATTCCAGAGCAGAACAGAGTAGAAAGGGAATATGCCCTTCAAGAGAGGGAAGCTACCTTCAGAGAGAAGGAGGCCAGTGCTCAGAAGAAAGAAAGAGCCCGAGTGCAAGAACAAAGAGAGCTGGAGCTGCAAAATATGAAAGATCAACAAGAACGATTCGAGAGGATGATGGAACAGGCACAAGGGATTAGGCCAAGAATGCCACCCCCTCCACCTCCACCCAGACTATCGTTGCACAAATTTGTCGAGGGTACAGACAACATGGCTGCATTCCTCGACACTTTTGAGGCAACAGCTACGGTCAGCGAGTGGCCAGTACACCAGTGGTCCATTCATCTGAGAGGCTCCTTGTCTGGGGCAGGTCTACAAGCAGTGTCAGCCCTCGCAGCAGCGGAGCAAATCGACTATGACAAGGTGAAGTAAGTGCTCCGATCAGTGTACAAGATCTCCTCTGAGACCTATAGAAAGAGAGTCTTCGGGCAGACCTTCAACCAAAGCAATCCAGAACAGTGGTTGCGGGAGTACCAGCAGAGCTACAATCAGTGGCTAGACTCCAAACCAGAACTGGGTACCCGAGAGATGGTACTCATGGAGCTTGTGTTGGCGAGGCTCCCCAACTGGCTCGAAGTTCAGATTAGGAATCTGAATTGTTCGTCGTACGACATGCTGTGTGAAGCAGCCATCCGTCACCTGGGCAATCAAACGCCTAGAGGTGAGCGGTATGGAAGAAGCTATCCCTCAACACAGCATGGTGCGTCAAAGGAGAAAGGGAACGATTCCATGGAAAAAAAGGAGAGAAAGAGTGATAACAACAGCACCAGCAATGGACCGCCTCCTTACTCCAAAGACTATTTTGAAAAACAGAAGTGTTTCAAGTGTGGGAAGCTTGGACACTTCCAACGGGACTGTCGGGTCAAGGTACAGCTCTCCAAGACCGAGCGCGCTGAGTTTGGCAAGGTAGCCACATTCTTGAGACAGACACTCCCCGACTGGACCAAGACCTTGAAAGTGAATGGAAGACAAGTGCATGCACTGCTGGATACTGGCTGTACCAAGTCGTTGGTGCATCCCAGGTGTGTGGGAAAGGATGACTACCTTGGGTGGAAGATTCCCTACCATACAGGGTCCGACCGGAACAAGGGGTTCCCAGCTTCCAGTGTGACCCTGGAGTTGGATGGCAAGGAGATAACCATACCGGTGGGAGTGTCCGAGCACCTAAGTGAAGACATGCTGATGGGACGAGATGTTGCGCACTTCCGAAGATACTTAAAGAGGGTACTGGAAGAAGACCGACCAGAGCCAGAACCAACCACTCCATTGACGACTCCGACCACCGAAGCAGGCATGATAGTCACCCATGCCCAGCAGAAACAAAAAGATTCGCTAGAACATCTGCAAGAGCAGCTGGACGGAGCAGAGCTATCATGTCGGCATCTCCACCGGTGGAAGAAGACAGTGATGAGAGCAGCAACTCTGAAACTGATCAGACTGACCAGACTGAGGTTGTGGATACCTCCAGTTCGGAAGAGCTTCAGACTGACCAGACTGAGGTTGTGGATACCTCCGGTTCGGAAGAGCTTCAGACTGACCAGACTGAGGTTGTGGATACCTCTGGTTCGGAAGAGCTTCAGACTGACCAGCCGGACATCATTTCTCCGGAAGAACTGGGCAAAGCCCAAAGGTCTGAACCAACTCTTAAAGATATAAGAGAGAAAGTGGGCAAAGAGAACAGTCCGTATTTTGGGGAAAAGAGCTTACTTAAAAGGAAACCCTATACAAGCATGGGAAAAACCCTAGTTATTCTGTCCCAAGTATAGAGTACAAGTGAGAGCCTTGAGAATGGCACATAACTCACCAGTCGCAGGTCACTTCGGTAGAGAGAGAACTATGAAAGCCCTAAGGAAGAGAGTTGATTGGCCAGGGATGAATACAGATGTCAACAAGATGTGTGCATCATGTGCAGTGTGCCAAAAGAGTAAACCGGCTTTATTATCCAAAGCCCCTCTACACCCTTTACCCATCATATGAGAACCCTTTACCAGAATTACCATGGACCCCTTACCAAGAACGAAGGCAGGTACAGTAGACCCTCGCTAATCCGGACCCCGTTAATCCGAAACCTCGCTAATCCGAACTGCATTAGGTAGCAAAAAAATATATATATATTTATATATTTAAAAATTCAGCCATTATTGAACTTCGAACCTACCAGAGAAGAAAACAGCACACAAGAGCCTCACAAGAGCCTTACCATCAAGGAGAAGGTCGAGATCCTGGACCAGCTCGGGAAGAAAAGCTACAAGTTACTATCTGAACAGTATGGAGTTGGAGTCACAACTATCTCAGACATAAAGAAGAAGAGCAGCGAGTTGTGAGGATGCAAAAGGAAGATGACTGAGATGGGATACCGGAGATCTGCTAAAAGAATGAGGATGGGAAGGGATCATAATGATTAAAAATAACTTGTACTCCCACCACCCAGTTCAACCCACACCTGCAAAAAAATAAAATAATTCAGAGTTCAATATATATAATGATATTCATAAATTTCACTAATCCGAAAATTTCACTAATCCGAACTACTCAGATCACCAGGCTATTCGGATTAGTGAGGGTCTACTGTAATAACTACATATTGGTCGTAATGGACTACTCTTCTAAATGGCCTGAGGCCTATGCAATGAGAAATACCACAAGTGAGCAGTTGTAAAACACTTAATTGACCTAACATCAAGGGTGGAAGAGTTACTTACAGACTACGGGTCGAATTTTGTATCTAAGAGCATGAAGAGTTATTGCAAAGACATGGGTATCAAACAAATAAAGAACTCCCCTTACCACCCTCAGACCGACGGCATGGTCGAAAGGTTTAATGCTACCCTAAAGGCCTTACTGAGGAAGCTAACACACAGTCCCGGAGTGGAATGGGATATGTGTCTTCCCTACTTGTTGTATGCTTACCGTGGCACAGTACACAAGACCACAGGTACTCACCTTACCAGATGTTGTTTGGGAGGGTGATGAGGATGCCTTTAGATACCATGGTTCGGTTTTGGAAGGGAAAGGAAGAGAAGGGAGAGAACACATCAGTAGAGTTTTTGCAAGCTCTCAAGAGCAACATCGAGGTTGTGAGAGAGTTGGCTCTAGAGAGAGAGACCAAAGAAAAGAAGGCACAGAAACATCATTACGACAAGAAGGCGGTAGTGCGTGAGTTTGAGGTGGGAGACTATTTGCTGGTGTTTAGGCCAATAAAAATGGCTAAACTCCTCAACCAGTGGCAGGGACCCTACCTCATCTCAAAGAAGATCACTGATGTGACGTACCAGGTGGACCTGGGTATGATGGGGAAAAGGTTCCGGACCTTCCATGTCAACAGCATTAGAAGGTGGACATCCCCAGCTCTTGCTGCATTCATGACTTTGGATGAAGAGGAAGTGAATGAGCAGGAGGAGCCACCAGAAGAGACCGACAACCTAACCAACGAACAGAAAGAAGAACTACAAGAGTTACAAGAGAGTTTTCGAGATGTCATTCAGGATGTGCCAGGAAAGACTGAGCTAGTAGAACATGCCATCCCTACAAAGGATGCACTTCCAATCAGACTTCCACCATACCAGCTGGCACATCATTCCAAAGAGTTCCTAAGGGAGGAGATTGCTATATTTTTGGAACAAGATATCATCGAACCTTCTAGAAGTCCGTGGGCGGCCCCAATAGTGCTGGTATCCAAGAAAGATGGTGGCAAGAGAATGTGTGTGGAATACCGCAGGTTGAATGCCATCACTGTTGGTGACCCCTACCCACTTCCCCACATTGATGAGCTGATTGTTGGCATCGGGTCTTCTCAATACATAACGACCCTGGACCTCACCAAGGGATATTACCAAGTCCCTGTAGCTGCAGAAGACATTGAGATGACAGCATTTGTCCCACCATTCGGCAAATACCAGTTCAAGACAATGCTATTTGGCCTGGTATCAGCTCCAGCGTCTTATGGATCACATGCTGGAAGGACTTCACAATTACTCAGTCGCTTATCTCGACGACATACTGGTGCATACTGCATCTTGGGAAGAGCACATATGGCATCTTAACCAGGTATTCGAAAGATTGAGAAGGGCTGGGTTAAAGATTAAGAAGAAGAAGTGCCACTTCGCCGCCAACACATGTTTTTATCTGGGCCATGTAGTGGGAGGTGGTGCTGTGAAACTCATGCAGAACAAAGTAGCAGCGGTACGTGACTTTGTTCAACCCAAGACAAAGAAACAGATGAGGTCTTTCTTGGGCCTCTGTGGGTACTACAGGAAATTTGTGCCACAGTTTTCAACCATAGCTAGCCCATTGTCGGACTTAACGAAGAAGGATAGACCTAATATCATACTGTGGTCACCAAAGTGCCAGGAGGCATTCCAGAAGTTGAAGAAAACATTATCAAGAGCACCAGTTTTAGTAACCCCAGACTGGACAAAACCATTTGTTTTACAAACGGACGCATCTGGCACAGGCTTCGGGTTTGTACTAAGTCAGATAAATGAAGAGGGTGAAGAGCATCCAGTAGCGTTTGGATCAAGAAAACCACTTCCCAGGGAGATCAACTACTCGGCTATTGAGTGAGAAGCTCTTGCCATAGTCAAGGGAATACAACACTTCCGAATCTACTTGGAAGGTGCTCATTTTACCGTGGAAACTGACCACAACTCCCTCACACATCTGGCTACATTGAAAGATAGCCATGGCAGGTTGGCACGTTGGGCATTGGCACTACAGCCATATGACTTTAAAGTAATTCATCGTAGTGGCTATGCAAACGCTAACGCCGAAGGACTGTTTAAGGGGGGAGGGATGTCAGAGATGGCACCCCCTCTGACTGTTGCTGAACAAGAACCAGTGAACAAGAATAAGAACGTGTTGACAGGATGTGCAATGTGTGTGTCGGCACTCGTGAGTACACAGAAACATTTTAAGGGCGAGGTCAAGAAGTTTCTCTAGAAGAACTTGTGCCCTCATCTGATTGGTTGATGGAATGAATGGTGAACGTCACAGCAGCTCTGGAAATGACCTAATAAGGCAATAATAGAACGACTGTGACATAGGAGGATCGAACAGCTCGTAAAAAGGGACACTTGTAGATATAGAAGTTAGTTACGGCCTATGTGTATATGGAGTATAGCGTGTTATTGTTGTAGTGTGGGATGGTGCACCCGCTTTGTACCACTGTGTTTAATCTTGTACCATAAAAGCCTAACTCAATTGATCAGTGATCAGGGATACAGCAGCCTAGTAAGAGGTTGGCTGATCTTGGGTCGTCTAAGTAACAGGTGGATAGACTGTTAAAGGACTTCCATCATGGAGATTGCTGATACTGCCTGGCAGAGCAACGCGTAGTTGTAGCAGGAGTACCAGGATCCCTCACATCAACTCTACCTGGCAATACAAGTACATCTGTTAAGGATTCTTGGCAGTTTATCAAGTATATCAAGGTGAATCCTAGGCACAGGATGAGTGTCTTGTCAGTTTCTCTCTTTTTACCAATGTTCCCATTGATGAAGTTGTTGATGTAATTTTTGGAATGTGTGAGAAGCATACATTCGGTGCTGAAAGATTTCTGTACTGCTATAATTGTGCCTAAAATTTACCTACTTCAGATATAAAGACAAACACTATGAGCAGAAAGAGGGTGCACAATGGGCTCTCTAGTATCTGCTACCTTTATATGGAGAAATTTGCACTCACAACCGCCCCACTGAAGAAAACAAGATATGTGGATGATACCTTCTGCATTGTGAAGAAGGTAAGTGAACAGAAGTTGTTGGACTTTATGAACCAGATCAGGCCATCCATAAAGTTTACCATTGAGCTTGAAGTGGATGTATTGTTACCTTTTTTGGATTGCTACTTACATAGAAGTGAAGATGGAAAGCTAACTGCAACAGTTTACTGAAAACTCATGAACACCAACCGGTATTGTAGATTACATCATCCTGTCCATGTCATAAGAGGAGTGATAAAGAGCTGGTGTGATAGAGCTGCCAGGTGAGTATTGACTGAGAAGGAGAAATTTGGAAGGACGAACATCACTTGAAGAAAGTTTTAATTATCTGCAAGCCTTCATCAACCTTTCATCTGTAGATAAATGGTGTAAGGAAGATGTACACCAATACAGGCATACTGGCACAATCAGGTGTCTTTCCTACAATAGGGATTCCTTATGTAGCAGAGGTGAGTGAAATCCGAGTGCCTGAACTGGTTCCAGGGATGGGTTCATGATTGTAAAGTGCTAGTTGAAATCATTTTCTGCTAGAGGAAGGCCTACTCTACAACTCTGTGCGATGATTTAGGCGCTAAGTCATAATGGAGTAGACAAACATGGGGTACTGGGAAAAAATTCCCTCCAAATATTTTTCAGCACCAGCGCTTGCCTAATTAGTCGTGTTTTAGCACCTAATTAATATACTTGTTTTGTAGAGTACGGTTTCTTCTAGCACAGAAAACAATGACTAGCTCTTTCCAACTGAGGAACCGCAACTACAAACAGTTCAGATACGCTTTGAGTTACTTATACTTTGGCTGTATGTAACTTGAGCATAGTTTTACTTATGCAATTTTTTATTATCAAAAGAGAGCACACAGAGAGAACTATTATTTGACATTTGTCCACATTAAAATTACATTTTAAAAGTATCTCTAAACTACAATGTATATAGTGTTTGTTCAGCTCTATCAATGACAGTTATTATAGCCATTCAAGACTTGATGCTGGAAAGTTTTCCTTGGAGCAGTTTGAGACAGTTAGAGAGGTGAATTTGCTTCACATTCTAATCTGCAGTTCCAAACAGATAGTGGCAATAAAAACTACCATCAAAGGCACTGGCTACATTTTGGTATATAAATCAGGAACCATAGCATGCATGTGTGCAAAGATATGGTACATACTTTAAATGGTAAACAGTTTTCCAGGTACTCTTGAATTGATGGTTCCAATGCTCATCAACCCAAAACTGTGCTGCTGCCTTGTTATAGCAATGGCTGGCTCCTTAAATTGCCTCTTTTAATTAAGTAAAAATCTAATATTTATATAATGGAAAGGATAAAAATGATATCAAGTTAGGGGAGAGACAGGTTCCAAAACTCATGTGCCATCCTGAGATGTGCTTGAGATCTGGGTGGGCATTTAAGGATGCACTCTGATGCTGTTCTCTTCAAAGTCTACACAAAAACACAAAAGGGTGAGGGGGTGTTGGTGTTTGGAGGCAGGAGATTAAAATCAACCATAGTGGCTCCCTCATTTTTAAAGCTACTTTTCAAAATTCTGACTGAGCATACAGAGAGTGTGATGTTGGGCAATAGATCCCTTTAAATAAGGGAGAGGGTAAGAAAGTTGACTTCCGATAAGAGACAATAAAACTCCTCTGGCCCCAAGAGCAGTTGAAGATGTGTCTTCTCATAGACTTGAGTATGATTCTGAAGCTATCTTCCCACAGGGAATGGATCCACTAGTCTGCTTGGCATTAAAAATTGGACCATTAAAATTCAGCTAATACTCCTGTAATTCTAAACCATGACAATTTAGGAAGGAAAAAAATGTGGTTGTTAAATCTATGTTGCATTTACTACACTGTTGGCTCGATAGCAAATGTTATTAAACTGTCCTTGTACAGTCATGTGGCTGGGAACCATGCATGATTCTCAGAAATATACTGGCAGGCTTGTTAGGAGTAGATATTAGAAGAAATCATTGTAGGAGCTGGAGTGTCTGCAAGAAGTGTAAACCCAGAAAGCTGAGTGGATGTATCCAGGTATACTGGCAAAATTCCTGGACAATGAGCTGTCCTCAGTGCAGTCGAGACATGTTCAAGAAATCATAACCAGTTCTCTTGCATGTGGTTTTTAGTAAGAAAAGCAGACCTCTCCGTGTGCTTTTAGATTATTCAAAAAATATTGGGGGATCATGTAGACATTGGGTCAGTAGCATGTGATGGTAGGCAGCTTGTTTGGACAACCATTTTGCAAGGTAGACTGCTCAATAAAAAAAATTAAAAAAAGCTCAAATAAATTTTCACTAGTACGTGATTATTATCTGACTTAACTATATGATTTAGTAGTTCATGACCTGCCATGCAATTAACTGGTTATAGCAAACTGTTGACTGCATTTTTTAAAGTTTGTGTGTGAATAGATTGAGAGTCCAGAGCATTTTATACTTATTGAAATGGTGCAAAAATGTTTGTCTCATGAACTGATGATACTCTGCACCCACCTACCCCAAACTGTATTGTTGTCTGGTTGTAGTGTTGGGTTGACACTGAAATCATGAAAATGAGTTATTTTAGAATGTCATAATTAGTACAAAGTCAGAGTGTTGACAAGATCTGATTGTCTTGTAATGTAATATATTGTTGTGTAATGAAAGATTTGATGGAATAACCAATTTAATATTGCTCAGCCATGCAGGGGCATATATTTTGGTGTAGCTGCAGCTTGTATATTATATCTACCTTTAAAGCTGAACATCCATTCTACTTCCTGCAGTAAGTAGAGGACATGAGACATGAACAGGAGCAATGTACCATAAAGGATTCCACGGTCTATCAAATATCTACTCTATAACCTGAAACCTGATGGATTTACTTTATTGAAATTTTAACTATAGCAATTGTACAGAAGGGAACACCAGACAAGGGTGGCTTAGCAGGTTGGGCCGGGTGGGCCATGGCCCACCGAACTTTACTCAAAAATATATAATTATACTAGTTGCCTGCTATATGTAACAGACAGTCTATTGTTTTGTCACTACAGTAGTGACCATACAATAGATTGTCTGTTAAGTAATCAGTCACCACTACAGTGAATGTAATTTTCAATTAGCTGTACTAGCTACACTATAGGTTGGCCAGCCTTATTTTGGGCAAACTACTTAAGGGGTTCGTTGGTGGCAGCTCTGCCAGTACCGAGTCAGACCGATTATGAGCAGGTCAAAGAAGCCCTCTTGAATATCTACAAGGTGACCTCTGAAACATACCGAGCCAAGTATTTGACCAGACATTTGACGGAACTAACCCTGATGGATGGTTCAGGTCATACAAACAGTCCTACCAGTGGTTGGACTCCTCCAACAAGACAGAACGAGATACTATGCTCTATGAGCTAGCACTAAAGCATCTTCCAGGGTGGTTGGAGGTGAAGGTGCGACGGTTGCACCCCGATACTTACGAGGAACTGGGTGAGGCTGTTCTATGCTATTTGTCCAGTCAGCGACAAGGAGGAGGAATACCAAAGAAATCTGACCAGAGAGAGAGTTTTCGACTGAAGCCAAGGGACACTCAGAACCGCCCCAGACCACTGGAACCCAGACATCCAGAGGTAGAGAGAAATAAAGGTGTCTACTCTCCACCCGATAGGGACTTGAAAAAGATCAAATGTTTCAGATGCGGAAAAAAAGGACATTTTCGAAAAGATTGCCCAGTAAAATTGGAAAGTGTCAATTTTGGACACAGCAGATACATCCGGACGAATTTACCAACTTGGACAAGAATGACCAAGGTCAACGGCAAGTCTGTAGTGGCGTTACTGGATACAGGCTGCTCGAAATCCATAGTACATCCAAGGTGCATCGACAGCAAAGATTGACTAGGATGGAAAATACCCTACACCACTGCTAGTTCTCGAAAGACTTGGTTCCCTGCCACGAGAATCGAGTTACAGATAGACGGGAAGACACACGAGCTTGCAGTGGGTGTATAACCTCACATCAATGTGGACATGCTTTTGGGGAAAGACGTACCCACACTTCAGGAAGCTACTCAGAGAGATGCTTCAGGATGATGTCAAGGAGGTGACTCAACCAACGGAAGAAGTGAGACCTCCTGATGTGGCCATGGTGACCACAAGAGCTGGACAGCAGGAAGAGAACCAAGCCACAGAGTCGCAACAGAAGCAGAATTAAGCAATCATTCAGACTCTAGAACCTTTGGAAGAGGAAGAGTCAAGTTTGGGTAACATGTACAGATTTGATGATGAATTAATTGTTGACTTGTCCCAACCCAACGTTGTTTCCCAGATAAGGCTACAGAAGATCCTCTATGGCCGGAACAAGTCACCCCTAGTCAGCTACGCTCTCTCCAAGCTACAGACCCTACACTGGAGAAATGGAGACAGGAGGCTGAGGAGGCTAAGGATGGTGATGTGTTTGGGAGAAGGGGCTACTAAGACGAAGACCGTACGAAAAAGGGGATACTAATTTGTTAGTTGTTCCTCAATCCTGTAGGACAGAGGTGCTGAAGCTTGCACATTGTTCACCAACCGCGGGACATTTTGGAGAGACAAGTACTCTGGATACTCTCCAACAGAGGGTTAGCTGGCCAGGTATGACCGTAGATGTAAGAGAAGCATGTAAATCCTGTCCAGAGTGCCAGCGAGCTGCCCCGGCAACCTTGAAGAGAGCTTTGCTTCATCCACTGCCAATCATCAAGAATCCATTCGACCGCATAGCGATGGATATCTTTGGGCCCCTAAAAAGAATGAAAGCAGGTAACAAATATGTACTTGTAGTACAAGATTATGCAACAAAATGGCCAAAGGCGTTTCCTCTACGAAATGTAACCACAGAATCAGTAATTGACTGTCTAGTGGAACTCACTGCTAGATTGGGGGTGCCAAGAGAAATACTCACCGATAACAGGTCAAATTTTATTTCTAAAACCATGAGAGGGTATTGTGAGAGGTCTGGAATAAAGCAGATCAAGACATGACCTTATCATCCACAAACTGATGGGATGGTGGAAAGATGGAACTCCGCCCGAAGCGTCAAAAACATGGGTTAGAATGGGATCAGTGTATATTCTATGTAACCCACAAATCAACGGGTTACTCACCGTTTGAGCTTTTATTTAGCAGAAAGATGAGGACACCACTGGATGAGTTGGTAGAGCTGTGGACCAATGAGACCGAAGAAGAAGGTCAACCCATAATCGAGTACCTTCAACTCCTTCGAAAGAAGATGGAGACAGTGCGGGAGTTGGCTGCTGCAAATAAAACCGATGCGAAAGAAAAACACAAATATTATTATGACAAAAAGGCTGTGAGTAGCTTGGTTTTCCAACCCAGGAAGCAAAACAAGCTGGAAAACGAATGGAGGGGTCCGATGTAAATCACACGCAAGGTGACCGATCTGACATATGAAGTTGACATGGGCCAAGGACAGAAACGACTACGTACCTTCCATGTGAACGAGTTGAAGACATGGCATTCACCAGCACCAGCAGTATTTCTATCTGTTGACAACATCATTTGAAGAGGATACTACAGAAGGTATTCAATCACAGGAAAATAACATTGCTCTTACCTCCTCACATACAGAAGAACTCTTACAACCGAAGCAGGAGTTTGCTGACGTTATTCGTGATGAGCCAGGACTTACGACATTGGTGGAACACGTAATTTATACGGGTGATGCAAGTCCGATTCGACTACCCGCCTACAGACTAGGGATGAACATCTCACACATCTCAGGGACATCTTCGAGAGACTTCGAAAAGCAGGATTAACAATCAAAACTCGAAAGTGCAAGTTTGCGTGTAACACATGTGTTTACTTAAGGCATATTGTGGGGCAAGGAACAGTACAGCCTTTGCTAGCTAAGGTACAAGCCGTACAAAGCTTTAGGCAACCAACAACTAAAAAGGATGTGAGAGCTTTTTGGGGATTGTGTGGGTAGTATAGAAAATTCATACCCAATTTCTCGACTATAGCCACCCCCCTTTCAGACCTCACTAAAAAGGATAAACCCAACTTAATTGAGTGGAATGAGCATATCCAACAGGCTTTCCAGAAATTGAAAACAGTTCTCACCAATTACTCAGTTCTATCCACACTTAATTGGCATAGATCATTTATCTTACAAACTGATGCCTGTGATAGTGGCATAGGTTTTGTTCTTGCCCAGATTGATGAGTTGGGAGATCAACACCCAATCGCTTATGCATCCAGGAAACTTCTTCCACGGGAGTGGAAATATTCGACCATCGAGAAAGAAGTCCTGGCGGATATCGAAGGAACCAGACACTTTCGCGTTTATCTGGAGGGAACCGAATTTACGATCCAGACTGACCACAATCCGTTGACATACCTGTCATGACTGAAAGATAGCCATGGAAGACTAGCACGATGGGCTCTGCTGATGCAACCATACAACTACAAGATTGTACACAAGCCTGGCACACGCAATGCCAATGCTGATGGCCTATCATCACTTGAACGATGGGGGAGTGTCAGGGAGAATCCTGACAACTGCGTCTGACACCTCTGAAAAAGGAGGAACAACCTGTTGGAATCACTCACCACCTACATCAGAATATGTAAAACCACACGTTGTGACTGCCTCTGACACCTCACGGAAAGGAGGAACAACCTGTGGGAATCACTCACCTGATTACTCACCTACATCAGAAGGTGTAAAACCACAGAGATCAGAGAAGACAGACTACCGACAAACCACTACGGGAACTGTGATAGAATCTATAAAAGAGAACAACAGCAAAGAGAAAAGCAGAACAAAAAAGAAAGAAAGCGAACGATTAAGAAAGACAATTAAGACTGAGTAAGTCTAACATCGTACGAGATAGATTACTAGTGATATTGTGCTTATTGATATATGTTTTTAATGTGCATTTGAGCCATTGTTTTATTGTTCTTTAATTCCTAACAAGCTCTAGTGAGGGAGTGAGGTTAGTGGTATTGGTCTTACCAAGGTCTTGAGGGCAAGAGGTGTGGTGCATCTAGGTTCTCAGACAAGGGTTTGGCGTCGTCAGAAACTGCTAGTGGAGGTCACAGAGAGAGAGTTTCTGACATGTGCAAAGATATGGTATTTAACAACAGCTTTCCAGGTAGAGTTGAATTGATGATGCTACCACACATTAACCCTGTTGCATGGTGATAGCGATGGCAAGCTCCTGAAATTGCCTCTTTTAATTAAGTGAAAATGTATTAACGGGAATAGAAATGATATCAAGTCAGGGCACAGACAGAGAAACTCATGTGACTTCAAAACAACTCCTATAGTGCTTGCAAATCTGGGTGGGCATTCAAGGATGCACGCTGATATTGCTCTCTTTAAGGGCTACACAAAAAACAAAAACACTAAAGGGGGGAGGGAGGTGGTGTTGGTGTTGGAGGAGGAGATTAAAATGAAATATAGGGGCTCCTTGATTTTTTTAAACTACTTTTTTAAATTCTGACCCAGTATACAGATCAATAGGTGAGGAAGGGTGACTTGAGATAAGAAAACTTAGAACCCCCTTGCACCTAGAGCAGCTGAAGATATGTGTTCTCTTAGACTTGAACAGTGATTCTCATCTGAAGCTATCTTCCTACAGGAGTTGGAAAACAATCAATAAACTATTCTACTTGGCATTAGAAAATCTGTCATTAAAATTCTACCCATCAAATCAATATTCCTGTAGTCTAAACCATGACTATTTTAGGAAGGGAAAAAATGTGGTTGTTGAGTGCATAGAGTTTCCTATGCTGCATTTACTACACTGTTGGCTCAATGACTATGTTTTGAATGTTATTAAACTGTTCCTTTATTTAGGAACATACAAGGTTTCCAGCTACATGCCTAAAAATTAATGGTAATCCTGTAGGAGTATTTGATAATGGACATTCCGAAGGAATCTAGCAGGAACTGAAGTGTCTGCAACAAGAGTTACAACCTAGAATTCTGACTGGCACAACAGGTGGAAAAATTACTGGAAAATGAGCTGTCCTCAGTGCAGTCGAGACATGTTCATGAAACCATAATTCTCATGCATGCGTTTTTTAGTAAAAAAAAGCAGACCTCATCTTGTGCTTTTAGATTATTTAAAAATATTGGGGGGTCATGTAGCATGTGAGGTAGGAAGCATTTTTGGACATCCATTTTGCAAAGTGACTGTTCAACTAAAAAAAGCTCAATGAAGTTTTCACTAGAAATGATTTTTGTCTGACTTGACTATTTTTTCTTCTTTTCGTGTGTATATAATATATACACAAGTAAATAATACATGTTTTATATAATATATATATAGTTGTACTCTATTGATTTAGAGTAGACATAGTTCATGACTTGCCATGCAGTAAACTGGTTGTAGCAAAGTGTTGACAGCTGTTTGTGTGAGTAGATGAAGATCCCAGAGCTTTTTACTTAATGGAATGGGCCAAAATATTTGTCTCATGAAGTAATGGTACTTGCACACACAAACCCTAAATCCTGTTGCTGTCTGGTCGTATTGATGGGTTGACACTGAAATGATTCGTCTTGTGAAAATGTGTATTTTAAAATGTTATGAATAGTACCAAATGAGAGTGCAGACAAGATCCGATTGTCTTATAATGTATTATATTGTTGTGTTATGCAAGCATTGGTGGAATAACCAATTTAATGTTGCTCAGCCATGCAGGGGCATATACTTTGGTGTGGCTGCAGCTTGTATATATCTACCTTTAAAGCTGAACATCCATTCTACTGCCTGCAGTAAGTAGAGGACATGAGACATGAACAGGAGCAATGTACCATAAAGGATTCCACGGTCTATCAAACCTCCGCTCTATAACCTGAAACCTTTTGACTGATGGATTTACTTTATCGAAATTTTTATCTATAGCAGTTCTCAGCAATTGTATAGGAGGGAATCACCAGAGTTTCAACTAGTGTCTTGATCTTGAATTGTGGCATACATTGGCTGGCAATCTCTAAGACTTTGCTGACCTATGAACTATCCCTTCTGCATAGACTTGTTTATCATCACTATTTGCAATAACTTATTAATAGAACTGTATGCACTTGCTCTATATCCTTTGTGGGATTCACACGAAATGTTTTGGAATGAATATAATTATCATGATTTTAGCAGATCTCGAGCTTAAAATTAGTTTACCTCCGAACATATCTGATACCCTGTATCTCGTATGTATTATTCTCTGTTTGTGTGCATGTGTGCACAATTATATATGTAGGTGTTGTGCTAGCATGGGCCTGCTTAAAATCTACTTTGAAGATGCTTTATTCCAGTTTACAAATAAATAAACAGTCCTCTATCTAATCATCTTCGAAGGCAATAATAAAGTGTGTCATGTACTGACTGAGTGATGTTCAATAAAGAATTAAACAAATCAGAAAAAAGGCTTTAAATGGAGAAATTAATCCTAGAGTGTCTCAGGAGTTAACAACAATAATGACGTATGCCATGTGCTGATTGAATAATGTATGTCAGGAAGAAATTAAACAGGTCAGAAAACGTGTTTAAAAGGAGAGTAATCCTGGATTTCTTGTTCTTCTCTAGTGCTTGCTTTGTGAAGATCTCATATGCAAATGTCACCCAGATTTTGAAGGCTGATCCTCTGTTGTAATGTATATACAACCTTAGAAACAGGTCAGTAAGTAATAGCTGACCAATGGGCGGAAACTATATTTAAAATATGGGATAAATAAAAACAAGTCCAATAAAAAGACTTCATCTATTGGATTCACTGTGAAAAAATTAAGGAAGCAAACCGGTAGACACACTTTTCCTTTAAATATATTTATACACCTTTAAAAATCTTCACTACATCATAGTTGTTTTACTTGCTTTTGAATGGTATGTGTTGTGTACTTTAAATTTATTGTTTTTAATTATCTATGAATATAGTTAACATGTTTTGGGGGTTATAGTCAAGGGTAGATCAAGGAAGAGGACACTTGCATAAGATTGACATTGTATGCAGAAGTACCATCCAGGAAGATATTTTTGAGGGATCAATTTTGTCCTATTGTTTTGTCAGAATACTATCCACAAATACATATACAGAATGAATAGCAGTATCGGGATTCCATCAAAAACAAAACTCTACGTGTATATACCAAAACAATTGCTTACATGATTTTAGACATAAGCTCTATATAGCAGACAATGTTCAACAAAGTGTAATTTACAATTATATGTTCAGCCAATCTTCTCTACACTATCTACAATAGATATTCTAAAACATGTAGTTCAAGCAATACAGCACCTAACTATATAATCAGTTGTACAATGCTAACTATGCAGTCTGTTCATTCCAAATTTGGTCCACCTTGCCTTCAGTTGAATCGATCGAGCAATTTCTGTAAATTATCAATTAATTTACTTTCAATACTAGTCGTTTCTGTAGATAGGTTGGGATAAAGAGAAGTGGAAATGGAACTGAGAATTATACAATAAACTTACACAGTACCAATGCACTGACACAGTCTATTTATATACATAATGTAAATAATGATTGCAGCCAATTTATATTCTCCCAATATTCATGTATTTTCCCTTTCATCCTATCTATTTTTGATTTCAATATGCTAATTTTTTCAGCTATGTTAACTACCAAACACACTGTTATAATCCTAGGTGAATACTGTAATAATCTGAAGTTGTAATATCTTTCTCATCTGTTATTCGACCTCTTTTTGGCATCATCAATGAGGTTTAGAAGCCACTATACCACACCACATCCCACCTCCAGCCAACCTGAATTTGTTAGCATCATCTTCCAATGCCAAATGGAAGGCTAACATGATCTTTCTTATGATTATCACTAATCATCATCACTGATTCTACATTATTTTGAAATGAATGATTGCTAAGAATGGAGTTGTAACAATTCCAAGATGACATATTTTCATATATTGCTTCTGATAATATTTTTATTTCATTTTTATTTAAAAAATTAAGGTTGTTAACCATAAATGCACTTACCAGGAATGTCACATATAACACTGAAGTCGTTCATCTCATCCTGATTTGTCTTCTGCACACATATATTATTATCTATATCCAAGTCACGGTTTCGTTCATATACGCAATTTGAGTATTCAGCAAGTAATGTTTCTGTTGATTGTTTGTTTAAAAATTCGAGGATGGTAGTTTCTGCAATAGAATTAGAGCAATATAATTAAACATACTTTATAAGAGGAATAATGTGTTTTAGATGAAGGTGTGTGTCTGAATATTATGGCACTCTTTCACAGTGTTCTATAAAATGCAGTTATGATGTATAAATGACTAACTAAACACAATGACACAATGACATGTGCAAGTCCTAGGTTCAGCAAATAACTTGTGGACAGCTGACTATTTATAATGTGTTATATAAAGTATACATACAAAACATAACAAACTATACTGCATTCAGCTGTATTACCTATGCATGTATAAACTTAAACAATAAAATGTGTGCAGATTGTATTGTATATACTCAATAGCTGAGGTTAGTGTTGGAATAAGTTATTGGAGAATCAGCTAACACTATAGAGCTATGTAATCAGAACAAATTATAGTGTGGGGTGTGTGTTTCTTACTTACCTTGGCGATCACACAAAACTCCTTGTTCGTGAAGGTTGTTGGTCAGATTAGTAAATGTTTCCTTCAAGTTATTTAATGCATAACTAACCTGATTCACATTGTCATTAGCAAGTGCAATGATTTCTTTTTCCAACCCTATGCCTAAAGCTCCAGTAGCTGAATTAGGAATAACAACGGAGAAGTATCTCACCGTCCTCGTTTTGACCTGTGCTATTTCCGAGATTGTGTTTTTTATTTCTTGAACAACATACGAAATATTGTCATCAGATGTGGTTCCAATCAGTGTAACAATGGTGGTAGGCCTTGAAACACTACTCTCAAGTAGTATTTTATTAACCCTTTTCAAAGTTACATATGAGTACGTGCTTGAAGGCTTTTTATAATAGATCTTGTTCTCAATGTTTCCAGCAATTTCCAGGCATTGATCTTTATGCAGTGAAGACAATAAATTTTTGTAAATAAACAGATCTTTTTGTTTCTTTTTAGATGCAAACAGTGCGACTGAGATCGTGAGGTTCTTTGTGTCCTCTAGCAGGGCAGCTATTATGTACTCCAGCAAATAACTTGCTTTCCAAAGATAACCATTATCATTTGCATTAGAATAATCAAGCAAAAAGATTACATCCTGTCCATCAATGCATTCAACTGCTGGAAGAGAAAGAAATGATCAAATGGTCATAAATTGAATTTAGCAGTTACAGTAGATTATCACATATTCAAACTCTGTGGGGTCACAATACTATTTGGTTAAGTGAGATTTCTGTATATGTGAGGTAGTTAGTGCTGTACATGTATAATTAAACATGATAGTGTCCAAGTAGTGAGTGTTGTGGCAGCTGTTTTAAGTTTGCATGTTTCTTAACAACAGCTAAAAGTGGAAGATACCACACAGAAGAAAAGTTAGGCAAAGTTTTGATATTTTTGAAAAGAAGCCAATAAGACCTACAGCTGCACTAAGGGAAGCTGGTATGCTTTTCAGTTCTAAAGACTTGAGTATTAGCTGATTGCTGAAAAGTCTGTTAAGTACTATAGAGCTAGGGAGTTACATGAGCTTAAAATTAATTCTAATTGAAAAATTTGAAAATTAGCATTTTATACAACTTTATTATTTTGACTCCAGCATGTGGGGAAAGGGAGACAAGCTCTCTTGAAATCTCAAGGTCTAATCATCTTTCCTAAGGTAAACTAACATGGTGCTACTGGATCACTCAAAGAAGCAAGCCAACAGAAGACAGACTCTCACAAGTTGGCGGCTAGGTTTCTAATCAGCCTCGTGGGTGAGGATTAATAATATGCATGTTTTTCGTGTTTGCAGTCTTATTTATAGATTAGACATTGCAAAGTCCTAAAGAATTGTTCTCACAAAAAAACAGATAAATAGTATAAATATATAATTTGTAAATCATGCAAATCAACCAGGACAGTATTATTTTACAACATAACATTACCATTCTATAAAGATCATATATGTAATATCCATATACTTGTACATTAGCCCTTGATCTTTTCTTTACCGTTTCCCTTTCCCTCTCACCCCACCCCTTCCTCCTGCCCATTAACTATCCATCAATTTCAGTTAAAATGAACTGTAAGTAACTCTATGTAAATATTATGGTCTGTGGTGAGATTTAGTACCTACACTGCTAGTAATGTAGAGTGGGCTGTAACTGCACTCCGCTTCACCTGTACAATTGTTTTGCCATTCCCACTACATTACTCACTCATAGTAGAGTATCTAATACTACAAACTATGCTATCACATGTTATTACCATATAATACTAGCTCTTGAAGTAGATGTGGAAACTTCACTCTATAGTATAGACCAAGAAGAGTCATTTGCAAGAATGGATGAAAACAAACCCTTCATGTAGTTAAATACCTACATCACATAATTGCCCTTCCATAATTACTAAACTTCAGAATCGGTTTCTCTACCTCACCAAATAGGTCAACATTGATTACCATATGAACATAGTGTGCACATAACTATTAGTGTACAATTAGAGTGCAATTCCTCTTTTTCATGCTTGGTCAATTGCATTCTGATTGGCTGATGACTGAAATATCACACTAATATCTCCATGGCTCTATGGCCTTTTAATATAGGAAGTGATTTAGGTATGGTAATTACACAGGACTACAAAATATTTTTGCATGAAAAATCCGGCATACCTGTACATATGCCGCTGACAATCGATAGACCCACAGGATAATTGCAACAGTCAGGAGTAGCAAAGCCACCCGTGCACTGACAGCCAGTGGAATTACAATTCCCAGCATGAACCTGGCATATCCCTGTGAAATTAGCAGCAAGTTACATACATTCAATCACTGCAATGAGGGGTCATATCAATAATGAATATGTAATGCAGTGAACCTCCTTGACTGCCACTCACAAAGTTTCACCATTATTTTATGTCCAGATACACAAAACAATACTTCCATTCAATTCATGCCAAGAAAACTTGTATTAATCTTTGGAATGTGATAATCTTTTCTCTACCATTTCCCCTTCCCTACCAAACCAAACCTCCAGCTCATTAACTATCCATCAATTTCAGTTAAAATTTCCCCTTCCCTATCCAACCAAACCTCCAGCTCATTAACTATCCATCAATTTCAGTTAAAATTTCCCCTTCCCTACCCAACCAAACCTCCAGCTCATTAACTATCCATCAATTTCAGTTAAAATGAACTGTAAGTATATGTAAATAGTATAGTCACTAGTGAAATTTGGTACATATACCACTAGTAAGGTAGAGTGGGCAGTAATTGCACTCAGCTTCACCTCATACAATTGTTTTGCCATTCCCACTACATTACTCACTCATAGTATCTAATACCAAATCTCATTATAAACCATATGCTAACACATGTTAATACCATATAATACCAGCTCTTGAAGTAGATGTGACTCACTGTGTAGTATAGACCAAGGTGAGTCATTTGCAAACAAGCCAAGAACGGGTGAAGAAACATACTCTTCAGGTAATTAAATAACTACACCACATAATGGCCCTTCCATGGTTTGCAAGATATATACTAAACTTCGCAATCAAATTTTGTACTTAGCCAAATAATTACCATATCAATGTGGTTAGTATATGCTTATTTGTGTCAAATTATAGCGCAATTCTTCTTTTTAAACTGCAAAAGTAAAATTATAATATGATTGGCTGATAACTGAAATATTACACCAACAGCAACAAGGCTCTATGGGCTTTTACTATAGGAAGTAATTTAGATATGGTAATTACACATGCCATCCACATTATACAATATATATTGCATGAAAAATCCTGCTTACCTTTGAATTTGCCGCTGACAATTATTTGATCCAGAGGACAGTTGCAGCAGTCAGGGGGAGCAAAGCCATTATTGCACTGAGATCAGCCATTGGAACCACACTGCCCTTTAGTATTATTCTGGCATATCTCTGTGAAATTGGCGGCAAGTTACATACAATCCATCATTCTCATATCAAGAATGAATATGTAACTCAGTGATAGTCTTGTCCAATCTAGTCAAATGGTCAATTTTGGGCACCATGTATCAATTTCTTTCCCAATACCCATGCTGCTGTAAGGATAGCAGTGAACTCATGCCAGTAATCATTCAATTATGATGAAACCTTCTCACTCGAGAAAGCTTAAGAGCATTCCTCCCATAAAAGAAAGAAATGGACTTTTACCGGTCAGATCATTAACTGAGGTATGATAAGCCAAAAAAGGGTTAGTGATGATCCCAATCTTTCCCAGAGCTCTCAGCAACCTTGGAAACCATTATTCTCCACCAACTCATTAGTTTGGAAGTGATATCTGATGTGTTCACTTTCTTGATCTGCAGGGACTTGCAATCCTCCAGCACCAGGTCACAGACGAAGTTGCACCTTGGTCGGACAGCAGTTCCTCTGAAGCACTGTGTCTACAAAAGATCTCCTTTGCCAGAAGTCTAGAAATTGTTCCAGCAGACACTCCTTAGGGATAGGAAATGCTTCTAGGAAATAATTAGAGAACACTACCACATACCTGTTCCCAGTATCAATTACAGTAAGTTGGAGAATATCTATGCCCATCCAGTGAAATGGTCCCCCTATCGGTATTCTTGTAGCTAGCGATGGACTTACAGACCAATCAGATCTCCACCTGGTAATACGCTCCAACTCTAACTCTTCCTCAAAGTACAATACATTTTATGCCAAGCAAAGTGTCTAGAAACTCCCACAAAGCCCATCTCCTTCATCAAGTCACATGCAATCCAGCAGTGTAGCTAGCACACCATTCATAAAATCATATTGACCAAAGTTAATCGCTTATCAAGTGCCTGATCCTCTGGAACAATACCATCCCTCACAATCTGTATGAGGGTGATCAAGTCGAGATCTTTAGCTTGTCCCACTACTAATTCATGTTTCCTTGAACTTAGTGGTTTCATCTAATGCTTGAATAGCAAGCACAGACAATGAAATATCCCTTGTTTCGTACAGATTATGAGACAGTACATTTGCATTTACATTTCCCTTCCCACTCCTATGCTTAATTGTGGGGTATGGCCCTTAGAAAATCATGGCCCACCTTGCTAGCTTTTGAAGATGGATTTGAAGTATTTCGATAATGATGTACATGCAGAATGATCTGTCAAAACAGTTGTGATGACCCAATAAGTATTGTCTAACATGTTTCACTGACGAAATTAGACCCAGGTTCTCCAGTTCAGTGATAGAAGATAGTTTTTCGCGTGCAAGTTACAAGAAGCATATGCCACAGGACCCATCTGTTTGCTTCAGTCCTACCACAGCTCCAAATCCCTCCAGAGACTGGCATCAGTCTCCAGCAAAACTCTTCACCAATACCTAACCATGGATACAACGACAACTGGACTGTGATCAATGACTCCCTCAGAGCATCAAAAGGAAGTCTGACACTCCTCTCACCTCTCAAACTCTACATCTTTCTTGAGTAGATGGCCTGCAATATTAGCAAACCTGGAAATGAATCTCCTATAATATGATGCCACCATGAAATTGCCTCATATGAGTAGCATCTGTTGAGATAGAAATTTTACACACCTTGGTGGTCTTTTCAGGATCTGGAGACTCATCTTCTCTGGATATCATACGACCAAGGTGACAACTTCTCCTTGCACAAAGAAACATTTCTTTGGCTTCATGTTAAAATCCTGGCCATGCAAAGCCATTCATATACATTCTACGGGTGCTTTGGGTGGTCCTCAGAAGTCTCAAAACATACCAAGATGTTTTCCAAATACGATACTTCCACCCAATTCATACCAAGACAAATTGTATTAACCTTTTGAATGTGGTGGGAGAATTACATGTACCAAAAGACATGTGAACAAATTCATGCAACCCACAATGAGAAGCAAAAGCAGATTTCTCCCTGTTTGTATGGGGCATTTGGATTTTCCAGAACACAAATGCTAAGTCAAGTGTTCTATAATATCCTCCTATCAAGGGTGTCTAAAATATCGTGAATACATAGCCGAGTTATACATTTTTTGGTCATGACATTAAACTCCATAATCCACACAAAACCTTATACTGTGGTCATATTGGTACCAGGAATATAGGACCTGCTAACACACTCATTCAGTTTTGAACAACGCCTTTCTTCATCATAACCTTGATAGGGCAAGACCCTACTTGGTTAAGTGAAATTTCTATATATGTGAAGTAGTTATTACTGTATATAGTAGAATTAGACATGATTTTATTCAAGAAATGAGTGTAGTGGCAGCTGTTTTAAGTTTCCATGTCTCCATGTCTCTTAACAACAGCTAAAAGTGGAAGATGCCACACAGAGGGGAAGTTAGGCAGGGAGTTGATCTTCTTAAGAGGCAGATAAGACTTATAGCTGCACTAAGGGACAGCTGCTATATATGTTGTTTTAGTGCTGAAGGCTTGAGTGTTAGTTGTCGGCTGATAATTACTCTACAGCAAACAGGGTTTCCTTGGGCTGAAAGGTTTTGCAAAATACCATGAATGAGCCATTATCTGGCTTTATTTTGACTCCAGAATGGTAAAAAGCTGTTTTCAAATATCAAAATGCAATTATCTTTCTTAAAGACAGCTAGCAAACTATAGTACCTGCTACTGATCTAGGCTTGGTCCCACAAAGAAGTAACCAACAGTAGACAAACTCACACAAGTTAGCTGCAAATTTTCTAATGGGCCTCCTGTGTGAGGGTTAGTAGTATGAATAAGTTTCATGTTTGCCATCCTATTTATGTATTAGACTTTGCAAAATCCCAATGAATTGTACTAAAAAAAAAAGTATATGGTATATATTATCATGCAAACCTAACAGGACAATTACAATTTTCAATGTAACAACACTATTCTACAAAAATCTTCTATGCAATGTCTACGTATACCCTTGATCTTTTCTTTACCATTTCCCCATACCCTCTCACTCCACCCCACCCTCTTGCCCATTAACTTCCATCAATTTCAGTTAATAATTATGATTGAACAACAAATGTGAGTAGATGTAAATAGTAGTATGGTCTGTATTGAAATTTGGTACATACACCACTAGTAGTGTAGAGTGGGCAGTTAACTGTACTCAGCTTCACCTCATACAATTGTTTTGCCATTCCCACAACATTACTCACTCATAGTGTCTAATACCAAATCTCATTACAAACTATGCTATCACATGTTAATACCATATAATACCAGCTCTTGAAGTAATGTGTCTCACTGCATAATATGGACCAAGGAAGGCCATTGCAAACAGGTCAAGAATGGGTGAAAAACTTAAGGTAGTTAAATACCCTTTCATCACAGAATTTCCCTTTCATAGTTAACGAGTTACTAAACTTCAGAATTGGTTTCTGTACTTCGCCACATAAATTATATTGATTACCATATCAACAAGGTTTGCACCTGCTTAGCAGTGTCAAATTAGAGAGCAATTCTACTTTTTACACTGCTATTGGTGAAATAAGTGTAAACTGCACTCTGATGGGCTGATAATTGAAATATTACAGCAATACCCACAAGGCTCTATGGCATGTTACTTAGACAGGACATCCAAAATATGTCACATGAAAAATTCTGCATACCTTTACATATGCCATTGACAATTATTTGATCCTCAGGACAATCACAGCATTTATGAGGCAAAAAGCCACATTCGCACTGAGAACAGCCTTTGGTAGAATCGCAGTCCGTGCTATTGACATTCTCCTTGCATATCTCTGTTAAATTATATGCAAGGAATGTACAATCCATCAGTGCAATGAGCAGCCATATCAATAATGAATATGTAGTAGCACATGGATATAATGCTATGGTAAACTGCCAACTTGCAGTCATACTTACTATCACATTTTCCACTGTTGTTATAAAATGCTTCACCACCATCTTCAAAGATGCATTCACAGCATGTTTTTGTTTTTTTAACCTGGAAGACACACTTCGCATTCAGAATCAGTTAAGGGATCATCTTGACAGTTGTTTTTACAAAGTTCTATAAAGACATAAGTTAATGAATAGGATTATAACATATTTGCAGTGTCTGCATCACAGAAACAAGTGTGTACCAGAGATGTTTGCAAGAACCACTATTTTTTATGTTGATTTTAAAATACATCATAGTTGGGCTGTGCCAACAAAAAGTAAAAGAATTTTGTGAGTGAGTTGAAGGTAGAAGTATTGTGTATGATGACATTTTGCCATGATTAAAACTTTATTTAATTAAGCACCCTGATAGTTGAAACTGAGCATTGAATGGTTATTCCCTGCTGATGTCATTCAATTGCCAGGATTATGCCACTATATAGCTACAAATATTTTTTATAAATAGGGAGTGCAGGTAGCACTCCCACTATTTGTTTGGCCATGTTATAAAATGGCAGACAAAAAATGTTTACAATTCAGCTTCTTTGTGTCTTTCATAAACAGTGTATTTAACTAGTTTTGACCCCAAAAACTCAATACTTTGCAAAGGTAGTAAACTCTGAAACCCCCAAAACCATATTAATTTACCTTCAAGATCTTGTTATGGGGATTGTGGTAGCAACCCATTTATTTGTTTGTCCCCCTCAAATGCTTCGAGCTTTAACTCTGTCACAAAAGAAGTAAAAACTTAGATTTTTCATTTTCAATATCTCGTAAGCATATTTTATGTATATATCTATCTACTTTTCCAAACACACACATAACTTGCATCTACTCTCTGTCCATTCACCATACTTTTACTACCAGAAGACTCCTAACTCTCCAAAACTATACAGTGCAATAACAAGTCTTGACCAAATGTTTTCTAAACCCCTAACATAATAAGGTAACGGGTCAACTGAATGCCAGAATGACTCAATTAATTTAGCACCATCTATGTTTATTTCTAGCTTTCCACATACATAATTTAATAAAATAAGTCCAACTTTAAAAAGACTTAAACCTGTCCAATGAATTAAAACTAGCCGGTTTCCCGATCCACCACAAATGAGCAAAATGCTTGAATATCGGTACAAGATCTTCAATAACATAAACACACTTGTGAAAATAATCACACACCCATACACTTTTAGTCAGTCATCAGGACTGATACCATCTATAGCAAACATTTAAGTCAGTATTTATAACTTTATTGCTGGCAATAAACTCTTTAACTGCTTCATCATCTTTATTAACTGCTTCTGTTGTTTGGAAAATGTTTCCTTAATTCTTGGGAAATAGACTATGTGCATGCACAGTAGAGCTAAACAAATAATCACAAGTTAAATATCAGTAGAATGTCACTACATGACAATAGCAAAATATTTCAATGAGTATATATACCAAGTTTAGAATATTATGTGGCAATATTTTATTTTCTGTTTTTGTGTTGTGCAATAATTATATATTTAAATATACATATTTGTAAACCTCTAGCTTTACAACTTTTCATGGGTTTCAAGTCACAAACATAAGCACAAAAATATGTACATTTATGCCTCGTCTCTCTCTCTCATAGCACATTTTCCTCTCTAACACTACAGCTATGTCTAGTAATAATTCTGATTGCATACTTTTGGCTATTCAAAATCATAATAGCAACATAGATTCCAATAACCTATCCACTATGAGCATCAATATTATATCAGAATGTTGCTTACATACTTTTACAAGTTCCATTAATTTCAACGAGGCCGGGTTTGCATTCACAGCAGGTTGGTTCTTGGTAACCTGAGCGGCACTCACTGCATCCCCCATTGCTTGACTGAACTTTACACTCCCTACTACAAAGTTCTATTAGAATACAAGAATAATGAATATAGTTGTAATATAAGCAGTGTATATATCCACAGAACCAAGTGTGTGCTGGAGATGTTTGCAAGTGAAAATATTAATAAAAATTAAATACATTATGATTAGGCTGGTTGGAAAGAATACAGTTAAAACATTATGTGTTCTTGCTGCAGAACACAAATTGATTGAGAAATGCTGTAACTTCAATTTCTTGGAGATGGTATTGACACTTCAAACACTTGGCTCAGACATGGTTCACATTAAATTGGAGACACTACCACATTTAAGTAGTACACATTTGAACTAACTTTTGCAGCTCTCATCTTCAGCTTTAAAAAACTTTTTGGCTGAGTCACACTTACAACAATCTGGACCAAGATAGCCTGTCTTGCAAGTGCATCCCATTAAAGTGCAGGTGCTGCCTTCAACAGTATTGTTTCGGCATACTGCACGAAAAACAGATGCCAAAAATGCCATGTGAGATATTCAGACAGTGAACATTTTCTTATTTAATGGAGAAATAAAAATTAACATAGACCTGTACTCAGCTGTGCATTCCCCCCTCTCCAACTCCAATCCCCCCTCCCCCACCCCCCACCCCACCCCCACCCCACCCAAATTATTTTAAGTACAATAATAATAAATAAATAATTATGTTATTTTATTGCTACTTTATCTGTACCTGGTTTGGGAGTTATGCAACCTTGTTTCGGAACACACTTATGGCTGGAATCACAGAATTTGGTTTTATTCTGTTTGTCACCAAAATACAAGCACAGATCTGTACAAAAGTAAGATTGTAGATGGATTTAGAGAATGATTGAGGAAAAGTCCAACAACTTCATTATCTGGATAATTTTGTATAATAGCGATATAATTTTAATTCTCAATTTATCAAGCATTCAGAACATAAGTGGACATAAGTTAGGATCTTGAAACAAAAATTTCCAAGCCAAAACCTGGCAGTTTTATTGATTAATCGTCCCTGTATTTAGTATATATACCTTTCTTTGCTGGGAGCTTTCCTAATACTGATGAACGAAAAGTCGTCTTCACAATAGTATTACCAAGGTGAACAGTGTTTTCAGGCTCCACTTTCACAGAACTTAATACTCCTTTACCACAGCATAAAATCGTGGTCGAGAAGTAACAGAAACCAGCAGAATTGGAAGCTAAAAAGAGAGAAAAAGAAGGAAGGGAAGGAAGGAAGGAAGAACGGAAGGAAGGAAGGAAGGAAGGAAGGAAGGAAGGAAGGAAGGAAGGAAGGAAGGAAGGAAGGAAGGAAGGAAGGAAGGAAGGAAGGAAGGAAGGAAGGAAGGAAGGAAGGAAGGAAGGAAGGAAGGAAGGAAGGAAGGAAGGAAGGAAGGAAGGAAGGAAGGAAGGAAGGAAGGAAGGAAGGAAGGAAGGAAGGAAGGAAGGAAGGAAGGAAGGAAGGAAGGAAGGAAGGAAGGAAGGAAGGAAGGAAGGAAGGAAGGAAGGAAGGAAGGAAGGAAGGAAGGAAGGAAGGAAGGAAGGAAGGAAGGAAGGAAGGAAGGAAGGAAGGAAGGAAGGAAGGAAGGAAGGAAGGAAGGAAGGAAGGAAGGAAGGAAGGAAGGAAGGAAGGAAGGAAGGAAGGAAGGAAGGAAGGAAGGAAGGAAGGAAGGAAGGAAGGAAGGAAGGAAGGAAGGAAGGAAGGAAGGAAGGAAGGAAGGAAGGAAGGAAGGAAGGAAGGAAGGAAGGAAGGAAGGAAGGAAGGAAGGAAGGAAGGAAGGAAGGAAGGAAGGAAGGAAGGAAGGGAAGGAAGGAGAGAGAAAGGAAACAAAAGAATTACAATCATTATTGTTTTTGTTCCTTTAGTTTTGTTGTTGTAATTGTTGCTATGCCAGCTGCAATTTAAGCAAGTTTTCACATACTGATTGGTACAACTGCACATGAATACAAAAAGGAAAGTGAGCTTATAAAATGAAATTCATCTGATCCTTGTAAATTTGTTTTCGCAAATTCAAAAAGAAATTTCTTTCATTTTTTTACCAGTTGCTCAACCTAAATTAAAAATAAATAAATAAATGATGCTACATACATGGTGCTCTTGTAATAATAATTCTAGGAGGTATTTGAACTCTCACCAGTGTGCACTATTCATCCTGGGTTAGCATACTTCTAGAAACATTTTGAAATAAACTTACTGTCTTTACAAACTTGAACATAAGTTGAGTAATTGTTGGATAATGACTGACTGATGGCAGATTTGCACATCGTTTCAATTTCTGAGTTTTCGTGAGCAGCTCCCCTCCAATAGGAGAACATGGAGGATGCTGAAGCCTTGCTTTGTTCCATGTTGTCGTGCCATGGCAAGCCCACACCACTTGCCACCAGGAGTGAGAGCAGGATCAAAGAATACTTGGACATGCTTCCACTCTTTGCTGTAAGAACCAAGTTTGCAGGTACAGCTTGGAAACTTGTTTATTGCACTGCTTTTAGCTCCTTTTATACACTTTCACATTGTACACAAACAAATATATACACTAAGTAGATAATTGGAATAACTCTTCATTGGCATTCAACTGGCTTCTATACAGAGAAGGGAACAAATTGGCTATCTGGATTCCATGTCACCCAACATTTGACTTGGCTAGACTATCTTTAGTCTAGAGCCATGAGTGTGACTCTAACGAACTGCATGGGCTAATGCAGTCCAATATCTTAAAATAATAATAATTTAAAAAATAAATAGTAAAAATAGCCAAATTTATAACTGTAATGAGAAACACACACACACCCTACATATATAATTATGATAGATATATTTATTTTCCTTTTTTAATACCACCCATGGGCTTAGGAAAGGCATGTAGTTTGATTATTTTGTTTACTAATTTTTGCTTATTATGTTATTATTATATTAAAAGGCAAACAAATAAAAACAAAATTAATTGTATTATCCGTTATTTAAAATCACCTTCTCAATAATTAACTTCAATTTTTATTCACTCGACGTTTCGACTAGATGCTCTAGTCTTCATTAGGAATAATTAATCCTGAAGAAGACTAGAGCATTTAGTCGAAACGTTGAGTGAATAAAAATTGGAGTATATTATTGAGAAGGTGATTTTAATGTTATTATGCCAACTGAGAATACATTGAGAGTTTATCCATTATTATTATAATCTTTTTAAGTAGTGCCAGCAATTGTTCCCAGTACAGAAGATTAATTTCCTCTCTGCACTACCACTCGTAACCATTGGAGGAAGAAGCTGCAGAATGTAAATGTTCAGCTAAGTATATGCTGCAATAGCCCAACTCATTCACATGGTCGTTTTTTGAGTCCAAACATTCTTTGAGGTATGATGGCCACAGTGGTGCAAGTTGAATGAGTATATTGATGACTAACGGAAAGTGATTGGGGATCAGGTTGGAAATACACTTAACCCTCTTTCTCATAATAGGCCGAGCTAAATATTGCTCCTCCACAAACAGTGATGACTTCTGAGTGATTCCAACCGGAATGGGACATGTACCATGTGACAGCATATAGGGCAGTGTGGTGGCAGTAAAGTATCCCTCACTTTTCCAGCAGCTACATCCGTGGTTGAGAACTGATCCACTAGAACACTACAGTGATGGCATGTATGAGAAAGGAGGGCACCAGGCAAGAAAAACACAGCAAAGTGAACAGTGTTGTCATCCATGTGAAATTGTACTGCCTTTAGACATGCTCCTATTTCTTCCATTGAAGAAGCAGGCATACACGCATGTGTCATACAATTATGAACAATGTTGGAGGTGAGAGCGGTGGAAGAGTGCAAGATGCAAGATGAACTGCTATATATACTGATACCTAGCCAACAAAACTTCACCAGTGGAGAATTAATATGAATTAATTTACTTTGCTTTCTTTTCAGTTTTTTGGGTTTGACTTCCTATCTGTTTTGGTTTTTTGGTTTGTATTTGTTTGTTTGTTGTTTGGTTTATTTCCTTATTTAATTTTTTAGTTGTTTAGTTATTCATTTTAAAATCACGTTCTCAAATTGTATTCACTCGACATTTCGACTAGCCTTCATCAGGAATAATGAGATGCTAAAGCTCATGTGAGCCTGCTTTATACCTGTAACTAGCTATATATCAACCATGTGCCAGTACACGTGCCTAGTACATGCACCGTATGTAGTAATAATAATAATTATTAGTAATAATAGTAATAATAATAATAGTAATAATAATAATGGGAAAAAATTTAAAATTTTTATAAAAATAATAATAATAATTATTATAATAATAATAACAACAACAACAATAACAATAACAATAACAATAATAATAATAATAATAATAATAATAATAATAATAATAATAATAATAATAATAATAATAATAATAATAATAATAATAATAATAATAATAATAATAATAATAATAATAATAATAATAATAATAATAATAATAATAATAATAATAATAATAATAATAATAATAATAATAATAATAATAATAATAATAATAATAATAATAATAATAATAATAATAATAATAATAATAATAATAATAATAATAATAATAATAATAATAATAATAATAATAATAATAATAATAATAATAATAATAATAATAATAATAATAATAATAATAATAATAATAATAATAATAATAATAATAATAATAATAATAATAATAATAATAATAATAATAATAATAATAATAATAATAATAATAATAATAATAATAATAATAATAATAATAATAATAATAATAATAATAATAATAATAATAATAATAATAATAATAATAATAATAATAATAATAATAATAATAATAATAATAATAATAATAATAATAATAATAATAATAATAATAATAATAATAATAATAATAATAATAATAATAATAATAATAATAATAATAATAATAATAATAATAATAATAATAATAATAATAATAATAATAATAATAATAATAATAATAATAATAATAATAATAATAATAATAATAATAATAATAATAATAATAATAATAATAATAATAATAATAATAATAATAATAATAATAATAATAATAATAATAATGATAACTAATAATGATAATACTAATAATGATAATGATAATGATGATGATAATGATAATAATGATGATGATAATGATGATGATAATGATGATAATGATGATGATTAATGATAATGATAATGATAATGATAATAATAATGATAATAATAATGATAATAATAATGATAATAATAATAATAATAATAATAATAATAATAATAATAATAATAATAATAATAATAATAATAATAATAATAATAATAATAATAATAATAATAATAATAATAATAATAATAATAATAATAATAATAATAATAATAATAATAATAATAATAATAATAATAATAATAATAATAATGATAACTAATAATGATAATACTAATAATGATAATGATAATGATGATGATAATGATAATAATGATGATGATAATGATGATGATAATGATGATAATGATGATGATTAATGATAATGATAATGATAATGATAATAATAATGATAATAATAATGATAATAATAATGATAATAATAATAATAATAATAATAATAATAATAATAATAATAATAATAATAATAATAATAATAATAATAATAATAATAATAATAATAATAATAATAATATTCGCTATTCGCTCCTTCCCATGTGGATCTGCAGGAGGGCCAGATGGTCTACGCCCTCAACACCTGAAGGACATGGTTAGTTCATCAGCAGGTAACGGTGGCACCAAGCTCCTAGCCGCCCTTTCAGCATTTGTCAATTTGGTCTTGTCAGGAGTAACTCCTTCTGCTGTTCGTCCCCTATTTTTCAGCGGTACTTTGATAGCCCTGAACAAGAAGGATGGTGGTGTGAGACCTATAGCTATTGGCTGTACGCTGAGACGTTTGGTGGCAAAGTGCGCCGGCAGTCGTTTGAAGCAGTCAATGAGCGCCGTTTTGTCACCTCGGCAACTTGGGTTTGGGATTCGTCATGGTGCTGAGGCTGTGGCTCACTCTGCTCGTATTTTCCTGCAGAACTTACAGCCAGGTCAGGTTTTGTTGAAGCTGGATTTCCGCAATGCCTTCAATTCAATTCGCCGTGATAAAATGTTAGCTGCAGTGGAGGAGTTGGCCCCATATTTACTCCCATTTGTCCATTCAGCCTATGCCTCTCCTTCTTCTCTCTTCTTTGGGAATGAGTCCATCCTGTCTTCTGAGGGAGTTCAACAGGGCGACCCCCTGGGCCCCCTTTTATTCTGTCTCACCATCCACAGAATTACACTTCAGTTGATCTCCGAGTTTAACGTGTTCTATCTGGATGATGGTACTCTCTGAGGTAGTTTGAGCGAAGTGCTCCAGGATCTGGATGTGGTTGAGTCTGCAGCTCAGGAGGTGGGTTTGCAACTGAACCGGGACAAGTGTGAGCTCATTTGCCCCGACCCAGCAACATTGGGGGAGGCTCTTTGTGCTGTTGCAGGGCCCAGGGTAGTCAATCCGGAGGTGGCCACTCTTTTGGGGTCACCTATCGGTGGTAATGCTGGTATTGAAGCAATGATCAATGCCAAGATCGATTCCTAGAGGTTTATGGGCAGCAGACTCAGACACCTTCACGCCCACGATGCCTTCTGTCTCCTTCGCCACGCCTTCTCGATTCCAAAGCTCTTATATTCCTTGAGAACCAC
>JAQNBH010000007.1:8931643-9021643 GCA_028752905.1 Cladorhizidae sp. MBARI D1340-BT2
TACGATAATAATCTTATGCAAGTGTCCTCTTCCTTGAACTATACAATATTAACTATATTCATAGATATTTAAATTTAAACCACACAACAGATAACCTTCAAAAGCAAGTAAAACAATCTATAGATTTTTTTACTGTGTATCAATATACTTGGGCATTTTAAAGGAAAACTGTGTCCAACTGGCCTTAGTCCACATGAGTACGGTCTTGCTTCCTTAACTTTTGGACAGTGGATCCAATAGATGAGGTCTTTTTGTTGGACCTGTTCCATTTTTTCATCAATATAGTTTCCACCCATTGTTCAGCTATTAGTTAATGACCTGTTTCTATAGTTGTACATTACAATGGAGGATCAGCTATGGCATCCCTCAAAATCTGGGTGACATTTGCATATGAGAGCAAACAGTAGAGAAGAACAGGGAATCCAGGATTGCTCTCCTCTGACCTGTTTAATTTCTTTCTGATGTTCAATATTCAATCAGCACATGGCATAAGCTAATATATGCCACAAGTAAAGATCAAGCTACTAGTTGAAGCTCTGGTGATCACTTTCTGTAGAATTGCTGAGAACTGCTATAGATAAAATTGCAATATAGTAAATCCCTCAGTAATAAAAGTTTCAGGTTATAGAGCGGAGGTTTGATAGCCCGTGGAATCCTTTATGGTACATTGCCCCTGTTCATGTCTAATGTCTTCTACTTACTGTAGGAAGTAGAATAGATTTCGAGCTTTAAAGGTAGATATATACAAGCTGCAGCCACACCAAAATATATGCCCCTGTATGGCAGAGCAACATTAAACAGGTTATTCCACAAAGTATGCATTACTAGACAATCAGCTCTTGTCTGCACTCTCATTTGGTACTATTTATAACATTCTAAAATACATATTTTCACAGGATCATTGATTTCAGTATCAATCCAATTACTACAAACGGACAGCAACAGAATTTTGGGTTTGTGTGTGCAAGTACCATTAGTTCACGAGGCAAATGTTTTGACACCTTTCCATTCAAGTAAAAAGCTCTGGGATCTTCGTCTGTTCACTCACAAACAGGAAAAAATGCAGTCAATACTTTGCTATAACCAATTTATTGCATGACAGATCATGAACTACCTCTACTCTAAATCATATAGTCAAGTCAGACATCTAGTGAAAACTTAGTGTGTGATTTTTTAGTTAAGCAGAACTTTGCAAACTGGATGTCCAAAAAAGCTTACCACCATCACATGTTACTGACTCAATGTCTAATGATCTAAATGCACATGGGAAGATCTGCTTTTCTTACTAAAAACCACATGCATGATAACAGGTTATGGTTTTTTGAACATGTCTCGACTGCACTGAAGACAGCTCATTATCCAGGAATTATCCCATCAGTTGCTTAGATACAGCCAGTCAGCATTCTGGGTTGACTCTTGTTGAAGGCACTTCACCTCCTGCTATGATTTCTTGGAAATATCAATTAACCAGCACTCCTACCAGGACTATCAGTATTTCTTAGGAACATGCATGGTTCCCAGCCACATGCCTGTAAAGGAACAGTTTAATAACATACCAAACATAGCCATTGAGCCAACCGTGTAGTAAATGATCATAGTACACTCAACAACTACATTTTTTTCATTCCTTAAATTGTCATGGTTTAGACTTACGGGAGTATTAATTCGTTGGGTTAATTTTAATGGTAGAATTATGTATGGGTGACAGATTTTCTAATTAAGTTGAGTAGTGTTTTGATTGTTTTCCAACTCCTGTAGGTAGATAGCTTCAGAATCAGGCTCATGTCTATAAGAAGACACATCTTAGCTGCCCTTGGTTCCTGGAGAGTTTTATTGTCTCTTATCTCAAGTCAATTTGTGTGTATTTCTTACCCTCCCTTATTTAAAGGAATCTATTGCATGGCATCACAATCTCTGTATACTCAGTCAAAATTTAGAAAAGTAGCTTTAAAAAGCAGGGAGCCCCTATGGTTCATTTTAATCTCCTGCCTCCAAACAACAAAACACCCCTCCCTCCCGCTTTAGTGTTTTTTGTAACCCTTGAATAGAACAGTATCAGAGTGCATCCTAGAATGCCAAACCACATCTGCAAGCACACTATAGGAATTGTTTTGTTGTCACATGGGTTTTGGCCCTGTATCTCTCCTCACTTGATATCAAAAGAGGCAATTTCAGGAGCCAATCGCTATAACCAAAAATAGCACAGTTTTGGGTTAATGGTGGTGGCACCATCAATTCAACTGTAATGGGAAAACTGTGGTTTACCATTTAAAGTACCATATCATTGAACACATTCATGCTATGGTCCTGATATATATACCAAAATGTCGCCAGTGTAGTAAACCTTTTGACAGTAATTTTTGCTTTGTCACACATATTTATCTTTTGGAGAAATGAAGGTTAGAATGTGAAGCTCTCTAACTGTCTCTAACTGTCTCAAACTTTCACGGAACACTTTCCAGCGTAATGCTTGAATGGCTGTCATTGATAGAGCTGTACAAAGATCTCAATGTAGGTTAGAGATATTTTTTAAATATAATTTTTAAAGTGGACTTATGTTCATGTGAAGGGGGTTCTAAAATTATAAATTACAAACATAACTTGTCATTACGAATTAGGAGCTCCGTTGATTCTGCAAACTTCACTAAGTGAATTAGATATATAGAACAAATGTCAAATGATAGATCTCTCTGTGTGCTCTCTTTTGAATTGCATAGGTATCATGTTACATGCAGCCAAAGTGGGAGTACCTCAAAATATGAGAGCCTGAACTGTTTGTAGTTGTGGTTCCTGATTGGAAAGTGCTAGCTTGTTTTCTGTGGCCAGAGGAAGCCCTCCACTACAAATGAGCATATTCATTAGGAGCTAAAACACGACTAATTAGACAAGCGCTGGTGCTGACAAAAATTCTGAGGGAATTTTGTTTAGCACACCACACTTGCCTACTTTGTTATGTCCTACCGCCTAAATCATCACAAAGACTTCCTCTAGACACAGATAATGATTTCAACTAGCTAGCACTTTCCAAACAGGAACCATACCTGGAACCATTTCAGGCACTAAGATTTTGAGGTACCACACTTTGGCTACATTGCAGTGTTATAACTATGCAGTTATAATACTAAAAGAGAGCACACAGAGAGATCTAAGTTGATTCAAAGTCATTCCAAGGTTATGAAACTACTACTTCAGGTTTAGTTATCCACATTTAATTAAAAATGTGATGTTTATTTAATTAAAAGAGGTAATTTCAGGAGCCAGCCTTCTCTATGGCCAGGCAACAGCAGAGTTTTGAGTTGATGGGTGGTGGCACCATGAATTCGATTCATGAGGTCAAATGGGCATCATTCCGAATGCTCTGTGGTCCCTATATATTTACTTGCAGGTGGGAGGGGTTGCATAATGGGTCAAATGAAATATCTATACTTACAGTCTGAAGTTGTGATGGAGTTAGGAATTCTACAAAAGGTGTATGATAAATCTTGGACACTGGTTTATATATATTATTACTTATACATAATATATAATTACATAATATACAAAAGCAAGTGTAATTGGAAATGAATACGATGTCATGCACTTTTTGCATTATGCTTTTTAATGTTTGTTACAATGTGCATAACGTGTCCAATATTTAAGTAAATTACCTCTTTCGGTTGCAATAGTAGATGTTGAGGTAGCCAGAAGTGTTGCTTTTAATGCCAAGTTCAGAGCCCAGTATTCTCGATATACCATCTACACTGATATGGGGTGTGGTTTTTAATAATGGTACTGAAATTGTTTAGTTCCCAGTAAATGTTAATTGGTATGGTATACCTAGCTTTATATATATTATACTAGCTGAGATATCCACACTCTGTTGCGGGAGTGCTTCTAAGCTGGTGCAACATCCAGTGGCCTCTAAAGATATGCATACATAATCTCTCTGTAAATTATAGAGATGCATATTCATTATGGCTACTCTTTTATTTTGGGGAGGGGGGGGAGGACTTTAAATGATTTAAACCAATTATATGTTTTTGCTTGCTTGTAATCTCGGAGTATAATTATAATCCATGATCCTATACCCTATACCTCAATTTTTATGTATAAGTAGTACTTTATGTGGCTATACATCATGTAGAATATAACTACACCACTGAAAGAGAGCTAGGAGGGAGAAAAATAACTTGCTTTATCAATAACTGAACATGACATATATATCTTGTTGTGGAGAGAGACTCTAAACCAACTCATATTGCATTAGTCATCAACATTCAACTTGCTGAACTTCACTTTGGAGTGAAATTCCACAGAAATTGGCACTCTTTTTGTTCATTAATTGTAGTAAAATAAAATTTGAAAGGTATACCAACTTAAATTTAAGAGGTACAGATACTTGGCAATTTAATAACTGACTTTTTCAGTAGGCCAAAGGTCTGTTGTCTCGCTCTGATTGAACATGAGGATGGCTTTTTACAAAAGTTACTTAATCTGCAGCTTCTTATCCACTTACTCAAGAGGGCTGTAGGGGAACTGCCTATTACAGCATGAAAATCCAGAGAGTTGCAAGAAATGGAGTTGTGACAGCCATTAAAGACTTGATGTTGGAAAATGTTACTTGGAAAAGCCCTGATTTTTTAAAGCTACTTTTTAAAATTCTGACTGAGTATACAGAGAGTGTCATGACATGCAATAGATAAGGGAGGGTAAAAAATACACACAAATTGACTTGCGATAAGAGAACATAAAACTCCCCTAGACCCAAGAGCAGCTGAAGAACTGTGTTCTCTTAGACTTGAGCATGATTCTGAAGCTATCTTCCTACAGGATTTGGAAAACAATCAATAAACTATTCTACTTGGCATTGGAAAATCTGTCATCAAAATTCAACCCATCAAATTAATACTCCTGTAAGTCTAAACCATGACAAAATTAGGTAGGGAAAAAATGCGGTTGTTGAGTGCATAGAGTTTCCTATTTTGCATTTTGTACACTGTTGGCTCAAAGGCTATGTTTGGAATGTTATTAAAGTGTTCATTTACTTAGGAACATTCATGGTTCCCAGCCACATGTCTAAGAAATATTGGTAGTCCTGGTAGGATAATGGGCATTCCCAAGAAATCATAGCAGGAGCTGAAGTGTCTGCAGCAAGAGTCAACCCAGAATGTTGACTGGCTGTATCTAAGCAACTGGTGGGAAAATTCCTGGACAATGAGCTGTCTTCAGTGCAGTCGCGACATGTTCAAGAAATCATAACTGTGGTTTTTAGTAAGAAAAGCAGACCTCCCCATGTGCTTTTAGATTGTTTAAAATATTGGGGGATCATGTAGACACTCTGTCAGTAGCATGTGCTTTTTTGGACTCCAGTGACTGCTCAACTAAAAAAAGCTCAACTGAGTTTTCATTAGAGAGATAATTTTTTACAAATACAGACACAGAATAATACATATAAGATAGAGAGTATCAGATATGTTTGAAAATAAACTAATTTTAAGCTTGAGATCTGTTACATAATCCTCAAATGCTGATATATTCATTCCAAAAACATTTTGTGTGAAACCCACAAAGGTTATAGAGCAAGTGCTTAATACTTTATTAATAAGTTATTGCAAATAGTGAAGATAAGCAAGTCTTTGCAGAAGGTATAGTTCATAGGTCAGCAAAGTCTTAGAAGTTGCAAGCTAATATCAAGCCACTAGTTGAAGCTCTGGTGATCACTTTCTATAGAATTGCTGATAACTGCTATAGATAAAATTTCAATAAAGTAAATCCATCAGTCAAAATGTTTAAGGTTATAGAGGGGAGGTTTGATACACCGTGGAATCCTTTATCGTACATTGCCCCTGTTCATGTCCCATGTCTTCTACTTACTGTAGGAAGTAGAATAGATTTCCAGCTTTAAAGGTAGATATATACAAGCTGCAGCCACACAAAAGTATATGCCCCTGCATGGCTGACCAATGTTAAGTTGGTTATTACACAAAGCATGCATAACACAACAATATAATACATTACTAGACAATCGGATCTTGTCTGCACTCCCATTTGGTACTATTCATAACATTATAAAATACACATTTTCACAAGATGAATGATTTCAGTGTCAATCCATCACCACAACTGGACAACAACACAATTTTGGGTTTGTGTGTGCAAGTACCATTAGTTCACGAGACAAATGTTTTGGCACCATTCCATTAAGTAAAAAGCTCTTGGATCTTCGTCTATTCACACAAACAGAAAAAAATGCAGTCAACACTTTGCTATAACCAGTTCATTGCATGGCAGATCATGAACTACCTCTACTCTAAATGATATAGTCAAGTCAGACAAAAATCATTTTCTCTAGTGAAAACTTAGTTGAGCTTTTTTTTTGTTGAGCAGTCACTTTACAAAATGGATGTCCAAAAAAGCTTCTTACCATCATGTGCAATTGATCCAATGTCTACATGATTTCCCAATATTTAAAAAAATCTAAAAGCACATGGGGAGGTCTGCTTTTCGTACGAAAAACCACATGCATGAAACAGGTTATGGTTTCTTGAACATATCTCGATTGCACTGAGGACAGCTCATTGTCCAGGAATTTTCCCTTTCCCACCAGTTACTTAGATAGGGCCAGTCAGCATTTTGGGTTGACTCTTGTTGAAGGCACTTCACCTCCTGCTATGATTTCTTAGGAAATTTCAAATAACCAACACTCCTATCAGGTCTACCAGTATTTCTTATAAACATACATGGTTCCCAGCCACATGCCTGCAAAGGAACAGTTTAATAACATACCAAACATAGCCATTGAGCCAACACTGTAGTAAATAATCATAGCAGACTCTATACAATCAACAACTACATTTTTTCATCCCTTAAATTGTCATGGTTTAGATTTATAGGAGTATTAATTTGTAGGTTTGATTTTAATGGTAGAATTATGTAGTGGATGACAGATTTCAAGTTGAGTAATGTATTGATTGTTTTCAAACTCCTGTAGGTAGATAGCTTCAGAATCAGGCTCATGTCTATGAGAAGACACATCTTAGCTGCCATTGGTTCCTGGAGAGTTTTATTGTCTCTTATCTCAAGTCAATTTGTGTGTATTTCTTACCCTCCCTTATTTAAAGGAATCTATTGCATGCCATCACAATCTCAGTCAAAATTTTGAAAAGTAGCTTAAAAAAGCAGGGAGCCCCTATGGTTCATTTTAATCTCCTGCCTCCAAACAACAAAACTCCCCTCCTTCCCGCTTTAGTAACCCTTGAATAGAACAGTATCAGAGTGCATCCTTGAATGCCCAACCACATCTGCAAGCACACCATAGGAATTGTTTTGTTGTCACATGGGTTTTGGCCTTGTCTCTCCCCTCACTTGATATCAAAAGAGGCAATTTCAGGAGCCAATCGCTATAACCAAAAACAGCACAGTTTTGGGTAAGTGGTGGTGCCACCATCAATTCAACTGTAATGGGAAAACTTGGTTTATCATTTAAAGTACCATATCATTGCACACATTCTTGCTATGGTCCAGATATATATACCAATATGTCGCCAGTGTAGTAAGCCTTTTGATAGTAATTTTTGTTTTGCCACACATATTGGAATTGAAGGTTAGAATGTGAAGCAAAATCACCTCTCTAACTGTCTCAAACTTTCACGGAACACTTTCCAAGCGTAAGTCAATGGCTATAACAACTGTCATTGATAGAGCTGTACAAAGATCTCAATGTAGGTTAGAGATATTTTTTAAATATAATTTTTAAAGTGGACTTATGTTCATGTGAAGGAGGTTCTAAAATTATAAATTACAAACATAAAAAAGATCTTGTAGTTACGACTTAAGAGCTCCATACATTCTGCAAACTTCACTAAGTGAATTAGATATATAGATGAAATATCAAATGATAAATCTTTCTGTGTGCTCTCTTTGACAATAAAAAGTTGCATAAGTATAGCATTACATGCAGCCAAAGTGGAAGTACCTCAAAATATGAGAGCCTGAACTGTTTGTAGTTGTGGTTCCTGATTGGAAAGTGCTAGCTTGTTTTCTGTGGCCAGAGGAAGCCCTCCACTACAAACGAGCATATTCATTAGGAGCTAAAACACGACTAATTAGACAAGCGCTGGTGCTGAAAAAAATTCTGATGGAATTTTGTTTAGCACCCCACACTTTCTTACTTTGTTATGTCTTACCGCCTAAATCATCACAAAGAGTTGTAGAGTAGGCCTTCCTCTAGACACAGATAATGATTTCAACTACGAGCCCTTTCCAAACAGGAACCATACCTGGAACCATTTCAGGCACTAAAATTTTGAGGTACCACACTTTGGCTGCATGTAATATTAGCAGTGTTATACCTACGCATTTTTTTATACTAAAAGAGAGCACACAGAGAGATCTCAGTTGTTGCAAAGTCATTCCAATGCTATGAAACCACTACTCCAGGCTACATTTAATTTAAAATGTATTGTTTATTTAATGAGAGGTAATTTCAGGAGCCAGCCTTCTCTATGACCAGGCCAGAGTTTTGAGTTGATGGCAGGTCAAACAGGCTTCATTCCGAATGCTCTGGAGTCGGAGTATATTTACTTGCAGGTAGGAGGGGTTGCGTAATGGGTCAAAGGAAATACCTATACTTATACAGTCTGAAGTTGTGATGGAGTTAGAAATTCTACAAAATGCATTGAATGTGTATGACAAATCTTGGACACTGGTTTATATAATATGTATATATTATTACTTATACATAATATATAATTACATAATATACAAAAGCAAGTGTAATTGGAAATGAATATGATCTCATGCACTTTTTGCATTATGCTTTTTAATGTTTGTTACAATGTGCATTGGAGAGGGGGGGGAGGAAAGGACATAAATGATTTATATGTTTCCGCTTGATTGTAAACTCGGAGTACTCCATGAGCCCATACTTCAATATTTATGCATTTTATGTGGCTATTCCTCATGTAGAATATAACTACACCATAGGAAGAGAGCTAGGAGGGAGAAAAATGACTTGCTTCTCAGTAATCATGAATAACTGAACAAGACACATATATCTTATTGTGGAGGAGAGACTCGAAACCAGCTCATATACCAATATTCAACTTGCTCAACTTCTCTTTGGAGTGAAATTCCACAGAAATTAGCACTCTTTTTGTTCATTAATTGTAGTAAAATAAAATTTGAAAGGTATACCAACTTATATTTAAGAGGTACAGGTACTTGGCAAGTTAATAACTGACTTTATGAGTAGGCCAAAGGTCTGTTGTCTCGCTCTGATTAAACTTCTATGCATAAGAATGGCTTATTACAAAAGTTACTGAAATGCAGCACTTACTCAAGCGGGTTGTAGGGGAATTGCCTATTACAGCATGAAAATCCAAAGAGTTGCAGCAAGAAATGGAGTTGTTACAGCCATTCAAGACTTGATATTGGAACATATTACTTGGAAAAGTTAGAGACAGTTAGAGAGGTGATTTCACTTCACATTCCAACCTGAAGTTCCAAAAGATTATCATGTGTGGCAAAACAAACACTACCACCAAAATGCCTACAATACGGCTACATTTTATTATATAAACAGGAGCATAGCATGGATGTGTGCAAAGATATGGTATTTAAATGGTAAACAACAGCTTTCCAGATAGAGTTGAATTGATGATGCCACCACCCATTAACCTTAAACTGTGCTGTTGCCTGGTGATAGCGATGGCTGGCTTCTGAAATTGCATCTTTTAATTAAGTGAAAATTGAACATTTATTTAACGGGAAAGATAGAAATGATATCAGGTCAGGGGACACACAGGGAAACTTATGTGACTTCAAAACAACTCCTATAGTGTGCTTGCAAATCTGGGTGGGCATTCAAGGATGCATTCTGATATTCCTATGCAAAAACACTAACGGGAGGAGGGAGGGGATGTTGGTGTTGGAGGCAGGAGATTAAAATGAACTATAGGAGCTCCCTGATTTTATAAAGCTACTTTTTTTTAATTCTGACAGAGTATACAGAGAATGTCATGGCATGCAATAGGTGAGGAAGGATAAGCACAAATTTACTTGAGATAAGAGAACATAGAACCCCCTGGCACCTAGAGCAGCTGAATATGTGTCTTCTCTTAGACTTGAGCCTGTTTCTGAAGCTATCTTCCTACAGGAGTTGGAAAACAATCAATAAACTATTCTACTTGGCATTGGAAAATCTGTGCAAAATTCAACCCATCAAATTAATACTCCTGTAAGTCTAAACCATGACTATTTTAGGATGGGAAAAAATGTAGTTGTTGAGTGCCTAGAGTTTGCTATTTGAATTTACTACACTGTTGGCTCAATGGCTGTGTTTCGAATGTTATCAAACTGTTCCTTTACTTAAGAACATAAAAGGTTCACAGCCACATGCCTAAGAAATAATGGTAATCCTGTAGGAGTATTTGATAATGGACATTCCCAAGAAATCATAGCAGGAAGTGAAGTGTCTGCAACAAGAGTCAACCCAGAATGCTGACTGGCTGTATCTAAGCATCTGGTGGGAAAGTTCCTGGACATTGAGCTGTCCTCAGTGCAGTCGAGACATGTTCATGAAATCTTGACCTGTTCTCATGCATGCAGTTTTTAGTAAGAAAAGCAGATCTCTTCTTGTACTTTTAGATTATTTAAAAAGATTGGGGGATCATGTAGACATTGGGTCAGTAGTATGTGCGGTAGGAAGAATTTTTAGACATCCATTTTGCAAAGTGACTGCTCCACTAAAAAAAGCTCAACTAAGTTTTCACTAGTTTTGTCTGACTTGACTATATGATTTAGAGTAGACGTAGTTCATGACCTGCCATGCAATAAACTGATTATAGCAAAGTGTTGACTGCATTTTTTCTGTTTGTGTGGATCCCAGAGCTTTTTACTTAATGGAATGGGGCCAAAACATTTGTCTCCTCATAAACTAATGGTAGTTGCAGACACAAACCTTAAATCCTGTTGCTGTCTGGTTGTAATGATGGGTTGACACTGAAATCATTCGTCTTGTGAAAATGTGTACTTTAGAATGTTATGAATAGTATCAAATGAGAGTGCAGACAAGATCCGATCGTCTTGTAATGTAATATATTGTTGTGTTATACAAGCTTAGGGGAATAGCCAATTTAATATTGCTCAGCCATGCAGGGGCATATACTTTGGTGTGGCTGCAGCTTGTATATATCTACCTTTAAAGCTGAACATCCATTCTACTGCTTGCAGTAAGTAGAGGACATGAGACATGAACAGGAGCAATGTACCATAAAGGATTCCACGGTCTATCAAACTTAACCTGAAACCTTTTGACTGATGGATTTACTTTATTGAATAGCAGTTCTCAGCAATCGTATAGAAGGTAATCACCAGAGCTTCAACTAGTGCTTGATCTTGCTTGTGGCATACATTAGCTGGCAATCTCTAAGACTTTGCTGACCTATGAACTATTCCTTCTGCAAACACTTGCTTATCATCACTATTTGCAATAACTTATTGATAGAGCAGTATGCACTTGCTCTATGTCCTTTGTGGGATTCACACGAAATGTTTTGGAATGAATATATCATGATCTTAGCATTTGAGTATTATGTGACAGATCTCGAGCTTAGTTTATCTCCGAACATATCTGATACCCTGTATCTCGTACGTATTATTCTCTGTTTGTGTGCCTGTGCACAATTATATATGTGGGTGTTGTGCTAGCATGGGCCTGCTTAAAAATCCACTTTGAAGCTGCTTTATTTCAGTTTACAAATAAATAGCCAGTCCTAAAGGGAGCCGATCTAATCCTCTTCCAATGGTATGACTCAAACAACAAAATAACAAAACAACAACAATAATAACAAGTATGTCATATGCTGACTGAGTTATGTAAAGAAAGAATTTAAAAAATTAATGTTATATAAGTTGATATTAATACTGGAGTCCCAGGAGTTAAAACAAAAAAAACAATAATAATGTATGCCATGTGCTGATTGAATAATGTACATCAGGAAGAAATTAAACAAGTCAGAAAAAGTGTTTAAAAGGAGAGCAATCCTGGATTCCCTGTTCTACTCTAGTGCTTGCTTTGTGAAGATCTCAGATGCAAATGTCACCCAGATTTTGAGGGATGCCATAGCTGATACTCTATTGTAATGTTCAACTAATAGAAATAGGTCAGTAGGTAATAGCTAACCAATGGGCAGAAACTATATTTAAAATATGGTAGATAAATAAAACCAAGTCCAATAAAAGACTTCTTCTATTGGTCAAAAAATTAAGGAAACAAACCTGTACTCATGTGGACCAGAACAAGTTGGACACACTTTTCCTTTAAATTGCTTAAAAAATGTGTACTATATAATGGTTGTTTTACTTGCTTTTCAATGATATGTATTGTGTGGTCTATGAATATAGTTAACATGTTTTGGGCTTATATATAGTAAAAGGTAGATCAAGGAAGAGGACACTTGGATAAGATTGTTATTGTATGCAGAAGTACCATCCAGGAAGATATTTTGGGGTCACTTTTGTCCTATTGTTTTGTCAGAATACAATCCACAAATACATCGACAGAATGAATAGCAGTATCTGGCTCCCATCAACCACAAAATTTCCAACTCGTTGTGTATTTTCTTTCAAAACAATTGCTCACATGATTTTAGACTTCAGCTCTATATAGCAGACAATGATCAACAAAGTATTATTTACGATTCAATGTTAAGTCAATCTTCTCTTCACAATATACATGTAGAATATAACTACACCATAGGAATAGAGCTAGGAGGGACAGAAATGACTTGCTTCTCAGTCATCATGATCACTGAATATGGCATGTATATCTTGTTGTGGAGAGAGACTAAAAACCTGCTCATATTGCATTACTCAAAAATATTAAATTGAACTTACAAAACTTCTGTTTGGAGTGAAATTTCATACCAATTGGCTCACTTTTTGGTTCATTAATTTATACTCTAATACTTAAATTTAAAAGGTACCAACTTGAAGTTGATGGGTACAGATACTTCACATGTTCATAACCAGTTAGGTTTTACGTTACAAAGTGTCTGTCGTCCTTACTTAATTGTTGTTGATTGAGAATACTATTGTACTATTCATTGCTCAAATATGCACCACAACCAAACAGGTACCAATATACTTCTGTCTGTACCTAGGCATCATCTGTAACATGGTTAAATTTGCAGCAGACTGTACATAAAAATAGCAAATGATATTAAACATGAGAGCACTTTTCTTTTTTTAGCCTGTTTTTTTCTTCTTTGTGGCAGAACATATAATACATATTATATTTCATACATAGACTCAGGATCACAAGATAACATAATTATAATATATATTAGTCGACTGTAGACTAGGACCAGTTCAACTATCCTTTATCATATAAAAAACATTGTACCTGTTATACATGTACACTTGTATGGTTGACCTATATGGTATCCACTCCTCTGGATGAGGTAATAACCACCAAGTATGTCACCAAAGCATCTTATGACAAAATGAGCGAGGTCATTGTAAAAATTGGCCAGGAAGGACTGGACTTAAGGCCTGTCAACAATGCATACTGGAATGGACTTAAGGCCTGTCAACTCTGAACACTGGAGTGGACTTAAGGTCTGTCAACTCTGCACACTGGAGTGTCCTGACTGCACACTGGAGTGGACATAAGGCCCGTCACACACTGCACACTGGAGTGGACTTAAAGCCAGTCAACACTGCACACTGGACTGGACTTAAGGCCTGTCAACACTGCACACTGGAGTGGACTTAAGGCCTGTCAACAATGCACACTGGAGTGAATTTAAGATGTATCCATGTGTCCACATTAACAAAAACTGAGTTGATAAAACGTGAATTAAATTCCGTTAACAGCGTAAAATAGGTAAGTTGGAGCTGAGGAAAACAAAAATCTTAAAATACGTAAATGTGCACTTTCCCTGCACTATTAATTTCATGATCAATGATTCAAGTTTGAGGTTGAATTCATTCTCTAGGCTTTCTCTGGTAGCATGAAGTGTTGGTGGTGTTCACCTTGCACACCAGGCATGGTAAAACTCCTCTTCAAGGCTCTCCTCAGTGATGTACTTCACAACCATAGGAAGTAGCTTGACAGACTCCCTTTCACTGCTGGAATGAACCGATGGTGAATGGTAACAGTCAGAGATTCTTCACCGTTTGCCTATGTAGATCTGGGAAACAGAATGACTGCCAATGGTTATAGCCTTGCTAGGTCCACTACAGATGTGGTGAAACAGAATGACTGACAATGGTTATAGCCTTGCTAGGTCCACTACAGGTGTGGTGAAACAGAATGGCCGACAATGGTTATAGCCTTGCTAGGTCCACTACAGGTGTGGTCAAACAGAATGACTGACAATGGTTATAGCCTTGCTAGATCCACTATGGATGTGGTGAAACAGAATTACTTATAGCCTTGCTAGATCTACGCATCATTACCTTGATATCTCTGTGTGTCTGGGAAACACTTTTTGATCGGATAAGCTACTTAAGTGTTCTGTGGCCAACACTGGAATATAGTGCCGCGTGAGAATTGAAACTCAAGAGCTAAGTCAAAACTAATTAAATTAAGTAGAGTGTTTGGACATGCGATGCAATTTAGCAGGCATGGCTGATTCTTCACCTTCCTTGTCTTAGAGGGCTGGCAAGGGATTTTACAATTTTAAAATGCTCATATTTCATTGTTAATTTGGTTCAGCCAACCCTTTACTTAGTGGTGGGGGAGTAGTTTCTACAATTGCACCTAATTATCATTGTAAAGTTTGAAACTGAGTTGTTGTTTTTTAACATAAATAATCAACATATTCCCCCCCCCCCCCCCTCGCCCCCAAAAAATCATACTGTTCATACCAGCTGAGTTTAGCCTAAAAATTAGTCAGTTTAAGAATTAAGACAAAGAAACAAAAGCTCTGCAGTACTACATTGCGCTATATGTTTAAAAAAATCCAACCAAGAGAGCCACCTGTCTCAAAAGCATGGATTCAGAATTCGACCTTTGCAGCTTTCCTCACCAGAAGAGCTCCCACAAACAACCATCAGGTGGAGGGGAGAGTGGTTGGCACTTTCTGGGTGTATCCTACTGCATATGAATTGAAATGACGAGGAGCACTTGCTGAGGCAAAGTGCATCTTCTTAATATGTACTGATGTTACATTACTGCACTGTCTTTCCTGACTCCAACCCACTCCTGTCCCCAGGTGGCTGTTCCGAGGATGGCACTAAAGGGTCTGTTACACAAGACTATGGATAGGTTATATTAGAAGTAGGGTTAGTAGGATTATGAGTCATACCCCAACATTCTACTCTAGTAGGATAGCTTAAAGTTGAGGAGGGTTAGATTAGTGCTATCATGGTGCTAGCCATCCAATATCCAACTTATTATCAAGACACCCTAGCTTGTTGAACTGTGGCAAATATTTATTTTCAAGTCCAGCTTATATATTTTCTGCCAATAATATCTGCTTCATTAAATATATCTGAGAAGTAGTCTGAGTGTGGAGAGAGAAAAAATCTAAAATAAGATATTTTCTTAGTATATATAATACTTAGAAGTTAGTTTGCTGATGAAGGCTACAAATAGTGCTCAATGCTGTGTTAAAGCAGAGCTATTGAATAGTAATAATAGAAAAGTGTGGGATGGCTAGTCCTACTATAGTTTCATGCTATTGCAATCATCAAGGACAATGAGCAACTGAGGTGGCATGTTAGCATATAATGAGGTGGGGCAGGCAAATGGGGTGATAAGTCCATGGATGGGGGTTAATGAATGGGTGTTGATGAATGTGATAATTCAAATGCTCTTGAGGAGAAACTTGTTCTTGTGCCTACACGTTGAAAGGAATTCTGATCGCTTGTTCAATGATGTTTGGCTGTCGGAGTAGAATTTTTCAGCAATGCATAAGTTGCAACGTTTCAATATGGTGGAATATGATGATGCTCTGTCGATAATGGCCCATTTTATGTTGTGTCGGGTTTTGCTGTCCACATGTATTTGGAGAGTTCTGTAGTGTTTCTCTTGTTTTCATGGTTGAAGGAGAACTTGTGGTTTGTGTAGCGTTCCTTGAAAGTTGTATCCGTGAACCCCATGTAGTGTTTTTCATCATGGTCGGTGGAGACGGAGGCTTTATAAACTATGCATGTGGCAAGGCAGTACCCATTCAGCAGGCAATCTTTCATATTTCGGCAGCTGCTTGGCTCTTGTTGTAGATTGATAGGTTTGTTTATTATTTTGTTGTGGGACATAATTATGCTGTTCATGATTCTGCAGCAAGAGTAGCTGACCTCGACATTATAGGCATAGAATATTTTGTGCAGCTCGTGCCCTTGGGGAAGTGGAACTTGATGAGGCTGAGGAAGGATTTGTCGATGTTGGTGGCTACATTTTTGCAAGGGTGGGCTTGTACCAAATTATCTGCCTCTTGACTTTTTGGTGGGCTTATTGCAATTTTTTGTTGTTGGGGGTTGAAAACTCATTTGATATTCATGTCCACTGTTATGGAGAGCTTTCCTGTAGTCTGGTGCTGCCTTTCTGTAAGTACTCTCGTTATCGGAAATGCTGTTGATTCTATTGTTGATGGATAGGGGGATGTTCTTTATTATAGATGGAGCGTGGTTTGATCTTTTGTTAATGTATAGGGTATGGCTGTTAGGCTATCAGTATGGTTGTTATGACCAATGGGTGAGGTCGAGTGTCACATCGAGGAAGTTGGTGATCTTGGTATTGGTCTGGATGGTGATGCGGAGGTAGAAGGCATGGAAGATAGATATAATTTCCTTCTTCATCTTCTCGCATTGCCTAGGTGATGCGTCATGGAGTAATGCAAGTCCATCATCTCTATAAAGCCCAATTTTGTGTTTCCCAAGCTTGGCTGCGAGATGTGACAGGAGGAATGTGCCGACGAGCTCACATATCTCCGCTCCATCATAAATCCTGATGGTGACATCGAAGAGGTAGGTGGTGTTTCTCTATGCCCATGTTGTGCTACTGAACAGTTCCAATTTTCGTGCATGCCAGATGACTTCAGCTTCCTTATCAGTGATGGTGGTGCATTGTTTAGCAAAAGGTCATATCACATGGCAAAAACATGAAGGACACACTTGAAATGGAAATGTTTTTAGCTATAAACAACACGTAAAAGACACAAATTAACAACAATACCAAATTCAACAACAAAACAATAACAAACAACAACAACAGCAACAGCAACAACAACAACATGATATTCACCTCTTCATTGTCAAAGATTGCAAGCATTCGGATGTTTGTATCATTATCCTGTTGACCAGCTTGCAGTAGACCCTAGCAATATGGTAATCAAGGAGAATAAGGGTTAATTACATAGAATAACAGTTAATTACATACACGTGCTGTACAAATATCTCAATATATTTGCAGCCTCCAGTTGGAGCTCACCTGAAGGCCTGTGTAGCAGTTCATCAAGTTATCAATATGAGGAGCAAAAATAAACTCTTGGAAAGCTCCACCCAACGTCTGCGTAATTGTACAGTCATTAAAACACACACAGGTCACACACACAATAATTACAACAAAACATGACAATTACAACAAAACATGATAATTACAACAAAACACGATAATTACAACAACACAACTAAACAAAATAGGTAAAATAATTACAACAGGATAATTACAACAAAAAACACGATAATTACAACAAAAAACACGATAATTACAACATCAAAACACAAAATTACATCAAAACACAATAATTACAACGACAAAATACTATAATGACAACAAAATAATAATTACATCAAAACAAGATAATTACAACAACAAAACAATATTTACAACAACAAAACAAGATAATTAAAACAACAAAATACGATAATTACAACAACAATTACAACAAAACAATAATTACAACACGATAATTACAACAACAAAACAATGATTACAACAACAAAATACGATAATTACAATAACAAAACACAATAATTACAGCAACTAACAGCAACTAAAAAAAATTCGAAGATGTATTTCGACCAAACATTGGCTTCGCATTGTCGCAATTTCTACTAATTGACGACCACTTATCAAAGTCTTGCTTATCCAGTCTATTTCTGTATGCATGAGTGATGTTGTGCACGCACACCAAAACAAGCCAAAAAAACAATGTTTTGTCATTAAAAAAATTATGCCAAGGTAGCAAATAAGGTAGCAAATACAATTATGGCCCTCAGGACCTTCACTTGGGCAACTATTTTTGTTAAACGCAGTGAGAATAAAAATATTACTGGATGCAGACCATTCAGTGGCGGATCTAGAAGGGATCGACTGGTCTCATTCGAGACCCCCTTTTCTCTAATCTCCCTAACTCCAACTAAACCACAAACCTGCAATGCTTTTTGCTTATTGCTTTTTCTTTTAGCTAGCTACGTTTACTCTGCTAGCTGGCTGACCCATAGTCTGCGAAGTGGGGGAAACATTGGGGTGTGGCTGCACCAGACTAAACCTTAGCTTTATCTTCGTTCCGCACCTAGTTCATCTCCCAGAGAGGTTAACTGTCGACTACTGTCACCCACCAAAATATCTTACTCATGGCTCAGTCGAAGTTAAAGCCTTTTTTTAAAGCCACCCATGCTCTCCTGCAGCTAAGTAATTTGATCTACACTGAGCAGTGATTGAGAATATCATGCTATTGAATAGATTGCTAACCTAGTACTAGCTAGCTATAGTACTTGCAGCCAGCCACTACTGTTAGCAAGTAGAGTCAATTTACATAGAAATTTCCACATTTAATGCATAGGAAACAAAAAAGGGCCAACAAGAACACCACTTTTCCATCTCCAGCTGTGGGTACACCTGTCTCTCTTCCTGGGTCTCCTGCTTCAGTCCATTGTGCCTCCTCCGAGCCGTCTGTGTCTGTGATTCTCACACAGCCCTCTATGTCTGTCACAGAGCACTCTATATCTGTCTCCCACCCAGCCCTCTGTGTGTGTGTCTCGCACTCAGCCTTCTGTGTGTGTGTCTCCCACCCAGCCCTCAGGCTCTGTGTCTGTGTTTCTCCCAGAGCCTACTATGCGCTATTACTGCCTTCATGTTCCACTTTTGTACTGCCATCTCATTCCGCGTCTCATCTGCAGTGTTGCCATAATTTTTGGGGTAATTTCCAAATTACTCGTCCAATTTTTTTGGCAACAAAAAAATCCAAAAATAAATTTCATGAGAAATAACATACTAAAGTGTGTTTATAGCATTTACACATTTGTTTAATAGTACAGTGTTCGGTTTAAATACATAGCAGTTAATGTGAATTTATTGTAGAAATTCCTGGAGAGTGGTTTTGAAATAGGCTACACATGGTCTGATATGCATGAAATGTCAAACAATTTTCTAATGATGAAAAATCCAAACATTTAGTGATAAAATCCTAACAGAAAATTTAAGGGTCAAAAATCCAAACAGTTTGGATAAAATCCAACACTATGGCAACACTGTATCTGCCCTGCACTTCCTTGTCCACTTTTTCTGCTGCTTCTTTGTCAAGTGCTTCAATTGATTTTGAGAAGTGTGACGATATTGGCTTGCTTCTACGCTCAATGCCACAAACAGATATCCTGAATTTGGCTCCAGAGAGCAAGTATTCACTTTTAGTTAATCAATTTAAGCCTGATAGTTCATTTACATTTCCAAGTAGTTATTTAGATGGCTGTAATAGGTCTTGTCAACATAATTACTTGGCTGAAAACCCTTGGTTTGTTTATAGTAAAGTAGAAGATGGAATATTTTGTTTGCCATGTGTTCTCTTCGCTACAAGGGTTTGGGTCATTTTGTATGTAATGGATTTAATGCATGGTCTAGGAAAACTAAAAAGTTTGCCAGTCACAACTGTATGCGCTGGCTTTAGCTCGGGCAGAAGCTCGGGCAGATGCTTTAAAGTCTTCTCATGACTCTTCTATTAAGAATCGTTTACTGCATATAGATGAGAGTAACATAGCAACAAATAGGTACAAAATAAGATGTATGACTGATGCAATACTTCTTGCAATGTATAGCTATTCGAGGTCACAGACATGATAGTATGGCTGATTCTGAAGTCAACAGAGGGAATGTTTTAGCACTTCTAGAATAATCGGTGAGGTCAGGAAATGTTGTATTAGCCAAGCATTTGAAAAATGCAACTTATACTAGCAAAACTATCCTCATTGAGTGCATAGGTGATCATATTAGAGATAGTATAATACAGGAAATTAAACAAGCTCTATTCTTAGTGGATGAAGTCGTTGATATATCTAGTAAGGAGCAGGTGTAAGTAGTGTTAAGATTTATAGATAGTAATTATAATATAAGAGAAGAATTCTTAGATTTCATAAGTACAGAAAGGATCACTGGAGAGGTTTTGGCTCATGCAATAAAAGAAGCACTGAACAAGTTTGACTTAGACTTTGAAGATTGTAGGAGGCAAGGCTATGATGGTGCTAGCAATATGTCTCTAGTGCAAGGGGTGTGTGGGGTTGTCTCTTGGCAGAAAATCCTAAAGCCACATATATCCACTGTAATAGTCACGTGCTGAATTTGTGTATTGTTGAAGCTTGTAGTTACCTCCTATTCGTAATATGAATTCTACTGTTACTGAGACAGCATACTTCTTTCAAAATGGCAACTATTTCTTGAGGAAGTAATTGATAAGGAAACTAGCGCTGTTAAAATTAAGGATCTTTGTAGAACAAGATGAATTTATCGGCATGAAGCTTATGATTTTTTTTTATGTTTTGTATCAATTCCTTGTAACTGCAATGGAAGCAATTGCAGAATGTGATCCTAAATATGGGGATATGAACTGGAGTACAAAAACAATTGTGTCAGACAATGGCTTGCTCAAGATGTACCTTTCCTTATAATCTATTTCATAGCAACAATGAATTCTATGTCTATTATATATAAAACCTATAAGTGTAAAATTACGAAAGAAAAGTAATGAAATAGTTAAAGCTTATATGGATGTTAAAGACGTACTGAATAAACTTTGGGCTGTTCGTCAAACTGAGGAAATGTTACATTCATTGTATGTGCAAGCTGAAGCTACAGCTCATGATGTTGGTGTGGTTCCTGAAGTCCCACGTGTATCTGCTCGACAAACTTACAGAAATAGTGTGGAGTACAGTTCTGTGGAAAAATGCTAGCGAAGAACTGTTGTGCTTCCTTTATTGAACAACTTAGTTCAACAAATGAATGATAGGTTTGGTGAGACTAATCAATCTTGTACCCTATAAGCACTACTCGGGATGATATAACTTTAGAGGACTTGATTTCTATATATAATGATGACTTGCCAAGTACTGCACTTGTGTCTACTGAAGTGTGGAGGCAGAGGGCAAACTGGCAGAGTCAAGATGCTGACAAGCAGCCATCCACCCTTCAATCAGCTCTGAAAGAGTGTAAATAGGATTACTTGCCTAATCTTTACATACTGCTGTGCATCGCATGCTATCAGTCACATTATGTGAGAACGAGGGGGCCAATAGTACTTTAAAATCCTTAAAACTTCCTTACATAGTAGTATGGGGCAGGACAGATTATCCGCATTGGCATTGATGCATACTCATTATAGTTTTCCTGTTGATCTTGATGATGTTGTTGATATATTTAAACTTAAATGTAATAGGAGAATAGCTTTATAAGTATGATAATGTTTTAATATCACCAATTCTTTTTTTTCCTTTTTTTCTCCAATTATTGACCCTTGGACTTCATGACAATTTTTATGTATATCATTGTGATAACCAATCATAATAACTTTGATTTGTTGTTCATTTATTAAATAGTCTTTGTATTTGATATAATATATCTATTTTTATTTTTAATAAAAATAGATACACACACACCCAAGAATTTCTAGATCCACCCGTGGACCATATCTACTAACTTTGACCTTTCAAAAAATAATAAACTGTTCCTGGTGCTTGACTGCGAGACTCTGTACTTATAAGGGAGGATTCTCTGACACTAGGTGCAAAAATTAAACAGCAAACAAACCTACAGACTTATTAGCTAAGAATGCACGTTTTCTTCTTTGTGGGACCTAGCCTAGTCCAGTAACAACAAGTTAGTGCTTTTAGGGAAACTGATTGCATTTTACATCCCTAGATCTTTGATTATTATTTCCCTAACTTTCTCAATTAATAAAGGAGCAAATATAGCGTTGATTTGGAGTTTATGGAGGGTGGGGTGGTATTTTAGATAAAACAAAATTATCTCGCTCCTGGGAAAGAAACTCTCCGGTGCTTTAAACATTTAACTACTATATAGAAGCTATACTAGTAGTTAAGTAATTTCTTTCAGTGCAAAGTTTTGTGTGTGTTTTTTCTCCTATTACAAAAAAGATTATAAAATCTGATTATGCATTAGTTTTCTACCCAAGATCTTCAACTGCTGACAGGAGAGAAACTCAGGAATGCTTTCTGTAAGCATTATTCTTCCCTACTCGATGAACCTTTTAACTATAAGGTTAGTCAAATGATCTAACTAGTGCACTTTCAATACAGAATTTGGGAAGGCTGTGGCTTCTAAGAATAGCTATAGCTGTAGCAGCCGCTGCTGGTCTAGAATTAGTGCTGCAAAGCAAGTACACTGATGAAAACTTACCAGCAATGTGGTTTCAGGACAACGTCACATTCTTGTATAGACTTGATTTCCATTTTAGCTTTGGGTGCAACACATCACTGGACACAAATTGGTGTCCTTTTATTATTATTATTATTATTATTATTATTATTGTTGCTATTATTGTTGTTATTATTATTGTTGTTGGTGGTGGTGGTGTTGTTGTTATTATTATTACTAGTAGTATTATTATTATTATTATTATTAATATTATTATTAATATTATTATTATTATTATTATTATAATTATTATTATTATATTTATTATTATTATTATTATTATTATTATTATTATTATTATTATTATTATTATTATTATTATTATTATTATTATTATTATTTTATTATTGTTACTATTTTATTATTGTTACTATTATTATTATTATTATTATTATTATTTTTATTATTATTATTATTATTATTATTATTATTATTATTATTGTTATTATTATTATTATTATTATTAGCACAACAAAAGTATATAATAACAATTATTTTCAGCTGACCAATAGATTTCAGCTTTTTATATTTTATTCCCAATGTTTCAATCATAATTAAGGAGAATCGAAAAACAAAAACAATGCAACTGGCAACATGTTTCACACAAAAATGCACATGATCCGTGATCACTCTGAACACCAGCGTATAAGCAGTGCAACAGATCAGACAGTTGATGATGGGCGTGGTTTTGCATGCATGGTCTTGAGAGTCGAGACCCAGCAATCGGGTAGTTCCAGTCATACATCTCGTTGAAGTGCTAATTGAAAGATAAATGTGTAGCTTTGATTTGCAAAGACTTGTAGCTAAGCAAGCTTCAAACTCTACTTTAAAGGAGAAACAAAATTACTAAAGATCTCCCTTTGACTATATAGAGGGTTAGTCTTGAACCTATATACCAGATGAAGTACTCACACCACATCAAGAGGAGGGGGAGCGGAGGGGTTGAAGCTGGATTTAAACTTTGTCCCCGTTCGATAATCAACTTAAAATTTATTTCTTAATGTTTCAGTTAGATGCTTTAGCCTTCATCAGGACTCCCACTGGTGAAACATGGTGTCCCAAAAAACTTAGTGACATTCAAGCCAATGACCTAATACTGTGTTGGATTGACTTCGAACATTGTGAAGTTGTTTATGTGCGAATGTAATGTGTGAGCTTGTGGTTAGTTTAGCCGTAGTTTGTGGTCCCGCTTATCAGCAGCCTGCAGGATCTTGCACAAAACTTGCACAAATCTGCTTGCTCCTGCTGCTGCGAGATTAATCCTGGACCCTTTGATATGTGTTTGTGGTAGTGCAGGATTCTGCAAAAACATTGCTGTGTGTTGCTGTGTCTATAAAAAGGCTGATCTACCAGCTACTGCCTGTTCTGTTCTTTGCATATTCTTAGTCGGCTCTTATTGCTCTGAGTCTAGCTGACTCAGTCCAACTGAATTGTGTTCTGTCTCCATTGCTACAGTAATTTGTTTCATTCAGCACTAACCTTTGAAACCTTGGTGACAATCCATCACATTTGGTGACAGCATGGGATAGTTTCGCCCATCGATTGAACTAAGAAGTCAATGAGTACAAGTGATAGCAGATCGACAACTAGATCAGGAGCTGAGGTTCAAGCATCCCAGAAAATGTGTGGGAGACCAAGGACAATGGAAGAACAAGCAGGGATTCTGAGCAGTGATCCAAGCAGGCCAGCATGTTCCGATTTTGCTAATGATGGAGGAGATGCTGCGGGACAAGCAGTGTAGTGCTAGAACAGGAGTATGATCAGGAGCAGAGCGGGAGAGACAGCAGAGCGCTAGAACAGGAGTATGATCAGGAACAGCTTCAGGAGAGGCAGCAGAGTGCTAGAACAGGAGTATGATAAGGAGCAGATGGTGGAGAGGCAGCAGAGTGAAGAGAGGAGATGAAGCAACAAATGGAGATACTTCAGGGCTTGGTGACAGTGGTCCTGAAACAAGGTGATCCATGAGAGCTGAAATGAACCGAGATATATAGGTCTCAAAACTATCAGAGGAGGATGATATCATGGCATACCTCACAATGGTTGAGCGGCTAAAGGTAGGATATAAGATTTGGGAGATGTGGGCATATACAAATCAGCTCCACAGTTGGTGGGGAAGGCCCAGCAGGTGTACACTGCTATGGGAAGGCTTGAGGTAGGAGATACATCCAGAAAAAGGCAATTCTTTGTCGCTACGATGTGATGAAGAGCGGTATCGCCGTGTTTTTTAATATTAACTGTGCAACTGAACGGAGAGACAAATTGAGAGCTGGTGACGAGATTAGATGATGTAGCTGCCAAATGGATGGGGGCTATATACAAGGGGAGAAATGAAATCGTCAACTAACAGCTGATGAAATCTTTACTCAACAAAATCTGCATATAAATTAGGTCAAAAGAGAAGAAGCCAAAGAGAAGTCAGGAAGCAGGAGAATTGGAAGACGACTATGTCAGGACTAGACGGCAGCAAGATTGAGCCAAAAGTGGGGGGAAGTGAGACTTCCACATTCCGGTCCAATATGAAGTGCTGTCATTTTTGCAAAAAGCTGGGACATAAGCTAATGGACTGCAGAGCAAGGATAAAGACAGAGGAACCAGGAGCTTCCCCCAGGACTCGAAGTACAACTGTCATCAGAAGGGCCACTACTCTGCAAATTGTCCACAGAATGCACTCTACTGCGTGGAGAGGAGGGTCAATTACCATGGAACATCAGTGATAATAGAGCAAACAGTCAGACCAAGGGATCACCATAACCAGGTTCGGTAGAAGGTCATGTTGATGATATTTTGTTGGATACAGGCGGCTCCAGAAGTCTGGTAAGGAGTGAGCTGGTGCAAAGGAAAAGTTTCTCGAGGGAGAAGTGGTGGCCATTCGATGTGCACAGGGAGACACTGTGTCCTACCCATTAGCACCAATTCCGGTTCAGGTGGAGGAACACACCTTTGAGGTGCAGGCTTCTGTATCAAGCACCTGCCAATGTCCATGCTGCTAGAGGGATGGATGTGGTAGAGTTTATGACACTTCTTTGGAGTGAACATATGAAACCTACAGTTGATGCATTGGTCGTCACAATGAGGGCACAGGACAATCAACAGCAAAAAGAAGAGATGGAGTGTGTGAAACAACAGAAGAGGTCAGGTGTAGAGGCAACTCCACCAGCTGACAAGGGCAGACATGAGGATCCAGATGAACCTCATGGTATATTCATGTCCCACCTCCCTGATGATTTGTTCCCAGCGGTTTGAGTGAAGAATCATCTGACAAGGTGTGATAAGCATACAGGACAACAGGAGATATCAGGAAGAGAGAGGCACTGGCAGAGAGGAAGGAGCAGAGCTACCACTCCCCGGGGTGTGCATTATTTCACAAGCTAAGCTACGGCAGTTGCAAGAAATGGATGTTACTTTGGAAGCCACCTGGAAGTCATCAGAGGGTCACCCTTCAGCCATAGGATAGGTTTCTTCAGGAAAGATGGACTGCCATACCAGCATTGGAGCCCTCCTGGGCACCACCCAGAGACAATGGGATGAGAACAGCTTTCCTTCTAAGACAGTATCGAGGTACTGTATTCAAACTCTCTTATTTTATTACCCTTGCAGTTTACCTCAGCAAAGGGAAGACGGCAAGCAGGATCCTTCTACTGGCCTATACTGTATGAGTCATGGCAGATTACTGCTGGAGTTGTAGGACTTGTCAGAAGGCAGCACCTCAGGGAAGTCATTGAGCACCCCTCATTCCCTTGCCAGTGATAGAGGAACCATTACAGACGATTGCATGGACATTGTGGGGGTCCTCCCCAGAAGTCACTCAGTAAAGAGATACATCCTGGTGATATGCTATTATGCCACCCATTACCCTGAGACCTTTCCCCTTAGATCTATTGACACATAGTGTGTAGCAGAAGAACTGGTCCACCTCTTCTCCAGAGTAGGAAGGGAAATACTCACAGATCAGGGCAGCAAATTCACATCTCAGAATCTATCAGATGCTACATGTTCGTCCTATCTATACGACACCATACCATCCAGACTCATGGGATGGTTGAACACTTCAACCAGACCCTGAAGCCTATGCTATATAAGTACTCCATGATGGAGGGAAAGGACTGGGATAAGTTATTACCTTATGTACTGTTTGCATATCGCGAGGTTCTCCAAGCACTACAGGTTTCTCCCAATTTGAGTTACACTATGACAGATCAGTACATGGACCACTGGATGTGTTGCGGGAGACCTGGGAGGCAAACGAGAAGAGCAGTGACAGTATTATCACACATGTGTTGATGATGAGAGAGAGGCTTGAGCAGATGCCAGTATTGGCCAAAGAGAATATGACTACGGCAAGAGAGAGCCAGAAGGCCAGGTAAGACAAGAATTCTAGGGAGCGTGAGTTCAAGCCAGATGACCAAGTACTTATACTGTTGCCACTTCCACTCACAAGTTAGTGGCAGGGACTCTACTATGTTGTGAAACAAGTAGAGCAAGTTGATTACATGGTGGAGATGGAGTGTCATAGAAAGAAATACAGGAGGAACATGTTAAGATTGTTTGTATCCCGTATGCAGAGGAAGTCCATACTCAACCGATTCGACTTCCTCCTTACAGAATACCACAGGCATATCATGGTGCAGTGCAAGAAGAGTTGAAGGATATGCTAGCAAGTAGTAGTATCGAACCTTCAGACAGTCCCTGGAGTGCTCCAATAGTACTTATCAAGAAGAAAGATGAATCACAAGACTCTATGTGGAATATGGATGTCTGAATACAGTGACAATATCAGACACCTACCCAATGCCTAGAATTGAAGAACTCATCGATAGTCTTGGTCAGGCAAACTACATCCCAACTCTTGACCTCACTAGGGGCTACTGGCAGGTGCCTTTGGCAAAGGAATGATGGAAGAAACAGCCTTTGCCACTCCATTTGGTCTATACTAATTGTCTGTCATGTATTTGGGTTGAAAGGGGCACCCACAACCTTTCAAAGGTTGATGGACCAGCTAATCTGTTGGATGGAGTATGCAGGAGCCTATCTTGATGATCTAATCATCTTCAGTGAAACCTGGGAGGAGCATCTCGATCATCTGCGAGTGACATTGAGTTGGATAAGGGAGCCAAGATTAACTGTGAAGAAGGATTGGGGCTCATCACTGCACATATCTATGACACTAAGTGGATGGTGGAATGGATCAACCCAAGCAATCGAAGGTTTCAGCAATTGAGATGTTGGAAGTCCCCAAGACAAAGAAGTAGGTGCAAACGTTCCTAGGGATTATCACCACTTCATACCAAACTACTCGTCTCTAGCATCTCAGCTCGCAAATCTCACCAGGAAGTCAGTATCTATAAAGGTGGTTTGGGATGGTCAGTCTGCTCAAGCATACGAGACACTAAAGGAGTCATTATGCAAAGACCCAGTGCTCTATGGTCCAGACTTTATCAAAACCTTTTACCTTGCAGACCGATGCCTCAGACTATGGAGTAGGAGCTGTCTTGAGCCATCCAAATGCTGGAGGATATGACCACCCGATTGCATAATCAGAAGGAAGTTCCATCCAAGAGAGCAGCGATATTCTACAGTGGAAAAAAAAGTGCTTGGCAATCAAGAAGCTTTTCGCTGTATATACCTGCTAGGCACCCCTTGCTTCACAGTACAGATGGATCATCTATGTCTTGTGGGGCTGGAACATCTCAAGGAGAACAAGCATGTCTTACCAGATGGAGCTTATCACTTCAGCCATACTGTTTCCAAGTCATCCATCGAGCTCAATGCCGATATGCTTTATGAAATTGCAACTAACTAGTTTGTTGCAGCAGAAGGAAGGAGGAGCGTGATGGATTGACTTCGAACTTTGTGTAGTTGTTTATGTTTGATTGTCATGTGTGTAGCTGGTGGTTAGTATAGCTGTAGTTTGTGGTCTGGCTTAAGGTCATTTTTTTAGGCATGCAGCTGTCAATAGCATAGTCTGTAGCTTTAACAGCAGCCTGCAGAATCTTGACAAAACTTGCAAGAACCTGCTGCTGCAAGATCACCCTTTGATGTGTATTTGTGGTTGTGCAGGATTCCGCAAGAATGTTGTTGACACTGCAGATAACTGTGGGGTTTACAGAGGGGAGCACCCCACCTCAAACCAGTAGGCAACCTGATTACATAATCTTCCATTCAAAGGCCTAATGATGACATGTGTAGAGCATGAATTCATGCACCCGACTCCTTCCTAGCTGCAACCTGAATGTCTACCTAGGTAGCAGTATTCACAGCCGAGTTCAGGGGAATTAAAAGAGGCTTGAACACATGGTTAATCTCGGGCTTTTTGTTGTGAAGACATGCAAAGACATGGAATCAGATGGTGCCTCACATCTACAACCTTGACTCCACATTTCCAAGCCATCATAGAAAGCAGAGTTATCGAGGCTGCACATAGGTGGTCCAGAAGAACCTGGTCGGCAAGTCAAAAGCACTGGAAGCTGTCTCAAAAAGGCAGAGGGCGCAGGTGATTTTATACCCAGACCACCAAATTTCTCCAGAAATGATGCCCGAAACCAAGCTTGATAGTGTGTGTTGAGGAGAATGTTGGTGAACTCACTCAGATGGAACACTGAATTGAGTCAAAATCTTGAAGCTCTGGGGAGAATAACAGGAGGATTCTAATGGGAGTAGTTTGGGCTAGGGCTGGAGTAATTTGGGATTTACAAATGCATAACAAAGAGAGCAGAAAGCATCAGATCATGGAGATGTCGGAGTCCACTTCCCATGACCTCCAACTTCATATCAATCACCACCTCAATCCCCTCCATAGCACATAAAGGAGTGGCAGCCTCTGGGAGGGCAAACTGAAGTAGCACAGAGGGATTTTCCCAAAGTCTCTGGATCTGGTTCACACTTCTTATGGTTGAGCTCCAACCCCAACTTCCCAGCCACACTTCTACTGTGCTAAGATCACCGAGTACAGCATCACACCCTCAAGAGTGCCATTACTTACATAAAACACAATACCAATTTGAGAGTAGTCTTGAAGAGTGAGACAAAACAAAAGTGGACTGAGAGGATCCCCCCGATGAACTCCTTCTGATGACTGAATTGATAATGGACAACGATGGCTCAATGGACAAAAGTTAGCAACACTGGGATTAGATCTATTATGCTGCTAACTACATATCAGGATTTTGGTATGGAATAATCTACATCCCAATGTCAAGCCTGCATGCATTAGTTACAGTACAAGGTATTAATAATAATAAAATTATGCCTTTGAGCAAAACCATTTTCTGCTCGTATTTTCCTGCATAATTTACAAATGGCCCATATCTCCTGAAGCTTGATATTTCCAATGTGTTTAACTCCATTCATCAGCATTAGGTGTCCCTAGAATTATATTTGTTGTCTATTGAATGATAAAGGTCTCCTGATGTGTTTGTCTATTGTACTTCTCCTACTTCCAACACATGAGTACATGTGCCATAATCTAATGAACAATCTTAATAATAAAGACTACAATCTTTTTGCAAGAACTAATCTTTTCTTAAAATTAAAAAAAAAGAAATAAACAATGACAGAGAAAATGTTTGTTGTTAGGATGAAAAACAGAAAATTATATTAACTAATTAATAAAACAAGAATAACAAAAAAACACAATTACATGTATATAGTTAGGATTAAAAAAAATTACTAATTAACAAACAAATAAATAAACAAAAAATAATAACTAGGTTGTTGTTGTTTTTCAGGTTATATGCAAGCACAATGCTCAAGTTTGAATCACATGCAATATGCCGAGTTCATTCAGAAGCTGCATTTTTTGCAGTAAAGAAATGAATGGTTATTGGTCTACTGAGAAGCTTATATATATATATATTCTCTTGTGTACACTTTAATAATTATAAACATGGAATAACATTTGCTGTAAATGATTGTTTAATTCTGGAATTCTCCCGAGCAACACGTGAGGACGCTGCTTGACTAGCTATAATACTTAAGGGAGGAAATAACAATGACAAAGGTATTAATGACAAAAGATGTGATATAATATGTTGGATTGACTTGTTAAAAATACAAACAAGTGCAGAAAACAAACTTTAGAGGATCCTTTACCTTTAAAATGCATACATTATATAAGGTAAAGGGTCATCAATTATGTCATTTATTAATTCTTGTTTCCTCTCTTTTTTTGACACGTAAACAATGCAGACATGTTTTAAAAAAATTAAAGATTTTTGTTCTGCTGAAGTTGGACATGTATGATCATTTCCGCTTTCTCTTCTGAAACTCCATTCATCTTTGGGATCCAATTGAGTGTGGTTAATATCCCGATCATATGATAATATGGAATGCATGCTCAGTTACCTGATGAACATGAAGGTCAAAGGGCTTCATATGCTCGGCCAGGTAACACAATATAGAAATCTATTTGTAATATAAGAGACATCACTTAGCTCTCCTTAGAGTTCAACTCTCCCCGCCTGCGTTTATAGGTCATGCATAATCGAGTTCCCTCCCATCATATGGCTTTAATTTCACATGACTTGGATAGCTGCAAACTACACAATTGAAGAAATATGCCAAAAGGAAATACACTTAACTAACAACAAAGCAACCATGATAAAGTTTTTGGCATATAAAACTTAGTTCAATGACGGGAATGCCTTATAATAGTCACTTCCTGCAATAGACAAAAAAACACTATCATTAAATGACCTTCAATACATGTATACGTAGTATTACTTGTTATACTTACACCTATACATATCATTCACAACTGAAAACTCTTCCTGCATGCAATAGCATGGAAATACTTATTTTTCAATTCAACCAGAAGTGACAAAAGCCTTAATAAAATCCTGTATCCGCCCCTGTAGTGGCATATATAATTTACACTTATGTAGTTAACAATCACATTATTGGAACTTTAGTGAACGTATATTTTCTCCACAGGTATGGCTAACCTCAGTCCTGTGCCCTCAAAAGCCCTCTAAAACCTACCGACTGTCTGTGTCATATTCAGTATACTGACTGTTATGTATAGCTAGAGGGTAAATTTACACATATTTACCATTAAAACATTATGTATTGTAGATGGTAAATTTTAACATTATTATTACCATTAAATCATTTCTTGTATATATATAGTATTGAGGGTGGATATAATCAGACTATCTTTGATGACTAAAAAAATGTTCTGTTGAATAGAGAGTAATGTAACAATAAGTGCAGAGAAACAGAAGTTTGATTCTATAAAGCAATAATCAGTGAAGTGTAAGGGTTTATAATACCAATATTTTGCAAGGTTGATGCATAACAAATTCTTCAACCACTTCTTCTGGTGTAATACTAATGTTTTTGTAGTAATGTAGTATTGCAAGTGCATTTAGTCGCTCCCGAGACATCGTACTTCTAAGAGAAATCATTAAAAAAACGTTAACACACTGATAGACCTTTCGCACTCACAGGAACTGGTTAATTACCAAAAGAATACGTATGTTGGGAAAATAATCATGATCAGTGTGAAGTAAAGTTTGTCCTAGAGTATTTAGCATCAGAGCCCGTTCGCGTTCCCCTTTCCACTTGCATTCCCATAGAGACAGCTTTACTGATACAGTACTAGCTAAGCCATAAGGCTAATAGCTAGCTATATAGCATAGTACAGAAACTGGAAAATTAGGCTAACTATTTCAAGATGGCGTAAGGCTTAGCGTAGCTAATCTAGTCACCTAGCTATAGCTGACTACTTACCTTGTCCTTGAAAAGTACTCTTTTATTGCATACTGTTTAAATCGCTTTGTGGCACAGCCAGAAACACCATGATGGCATGTTCTCTTACTTTCCATATGGATGGTGTACAGCATTTTTTTTTTTTAAAGGGGTAGGTAGGGGAGGGGAAATTAAGGTTCAACCTTTTCTAGAGTCTGGCAAGCAATCTTGTTAGCCTAACACTACCACCTGTAGGCTTTCATATGAGCCTTCGTACTTAACTCTCAAGTATAGTGGTAAATCATCAGATCATGATTAGAGCAAGCTATTAGTCAGTCCAGCTTGTTCTGCGCTGGCTCTGATCTAACCTGGCTTAGCTCTCTACTCTTCTTTTTTCTAGTTATTAAACGGTCTCTTAAAATTAATACTGGTTCATGTTTTCACAAGGATTTGCACTGCACATGGTTGTGGTTTTGCACACGAACATGTTTGTGGTCTTTCACACAGATTTGCACAAGGTTGTGGTCTTGCACACATTTGTGGTCTTGTACACTTTCATTAGTGGTCATGTTATTGTTGTGTACTTTCAGTAGTGGTCATGTTGTTGTTGTGTACTTTCATTAGTGGTCATGTTGTTGTTGTGTACTTTCATTAGTGGTCATGTTGTTGTTGTGTACTTTCATTAGTGGTCATGTTGTTGTTGTACTTTCATTAGTGGTCATGTTGTTGTTGTGTACTTTCATTAGTGGTCATGTTGTTGTTGTGTACTTTCATTAGTGGTCATGTTGTTGTTGTGTACTTTCATTAGTGGTCATGTTGTTGTTGTGTACTTTCATTAGTGGTCATGTAGTTGTTGTGTACTTTCATTAGTGGTCATGTTGTTGTTGTGTACTTTCATTAGTGGTCATGTTGTTGTTGTATACTTTCATTAGTGGTCATGTTGTTGTTGTGTACTTTCCCTTCAACTAGCTCTTCCCTTTCCAACACTCCCTTCCGTTCAGGTGAGAACAATGTTCTCGGGACAGTCCATCTGCGTTAGTGTTCAACCTTCCAGGTTTGTGGATAATGGTGTATTGATAGGGTTGCATGGAAAGTGCCCACCGTCCTATTCTTCCATGGCTGTCATTCAGCTTGGCAACGTGTGTGTTAATGGGTCATGATCTGTCTTGATCGTGAATTCGGTTCCTTCCAAATAGACACGAAGGTGCTTAGTTCCTTCAACGATAGCCAGTGCCTCTTTTTCTATGGTTGAATACTTTCTTTCTCGGGGCAACAGTTTTCTCGACCCATACGCCACGGGGTGTTCCTCTCCTATTTCGTTCCTTTGTGCGAGTACATATGCTATCCCCATGTCTGATGCATCGGTTTGGAGTAGGAAGGGTTTCTCCCACATAGCTGTGGTCAGTATACCGGGTAGTTGGTCACGGCATCTTTCAACTGCTAAAAGGACTCTTGCGTTTCCGCATTCCAAATGATTTTGTTCGGTTGGTCCGTCTTGGTAAATTCTGTCATAGGTATGGCCATCGTGAAGAAGTCAGGTATGAACCTTTGGTAATATCACACACAGACCCAAGAAAGCGCGAACGTCTTTCTTTGTGATGGGCTGTGTGAAACCTTGGACGGCTGTTATCTTTGCCTGTAGGGGGTGTACCTTCCCATTTCCCACCGTATGACCCTAATATTCACATTGATTGACCTCAAACTTGCATTTGGCTTCTTTGATCGTGAGCCCTGCTCTTCTTAATCTTGTCAATATGTCTGCTAGATGTTTGAGGTGCTTCTGCCAAGTCTCGCTGTGAATTATTACGTCGTCGAGATATGCTGCTGCAAATGACTGGGATCCCTCGAGCACTGTGTTCATCAGACGCTGAAACGTCGACAGGGGGGGGCGTTCACTAGACAGAAGGGCATGGTCACGAATTGATATTTGCCCCAGGGTGTTATAAATGGAGTCTTCTCCTGGCTGGCCTTCGAGACCCTTTTGTAAGGTCCAATGCGGTGATGTACTTTGCCCGACCAATGCTGTCGATCATACAGCAATTTGGGGTATGGGGTATGTGTCGGCCTTGGTGACCAGGTTAAGTTTCCTGTAGTCTATGCAAAGTCGTTTCCCTCCATCTTTCTTAGGTACTAAGACGATCGGAGCCACCCATGGACTTCTGGAAGGAGTTATGATACCTAGGCTCAGCAGCTCTTGAATCTCCTTGCGTAAGAACTCGTGGGAGGTGTCAGGGAGCCGGTAGGGGGGTAGAGAAATGGGGGTAACATTGTCAGTATGAATTTGGTGACTTACTAGGTTCGTCTTGCCGGGGTCATCGCTAATGACATCTACGAACTTCCTCCTCAGTTCCTGGAGTTCCTTCTTCTGCTGGTGAGTGAGTGTATTGACAATTTGATGCTTTCATCCCTCTGTAGCATCCTCGTTGTGTTTGTCGTCTACCGCTAAGAACACGGCTGGTGTCGGGGAGAACCACTCCTTCATCCCATTGATATGGAAGGTGCGATATATCTTGGGTCCCTGGCCCATGTCTACTGTTATTTTTCTTGTGATGATGACCGGACCTCCACTCGCTTTGGAGCTTATCAAGCTTCCTGGGTTGGAATACAAGTACATAATCACCAATGTCAAACCTCCTCTCCTTTGCTCGTTTGTCGTAATGCTGTTTGCTTTTCTTCTTTGTTCCTGACTCCTACAGTTCGGCTAACTCGCTCACGATGGACATCCTTTCTCTGAGTTGGTGTAGATACTCCACGACGTCCTGTTCATCCTGTTCACTCTCGATACACCACATCTCGACCAACTCGTCGAGGGGTGTTCGCATTCTTCTCCCAAACAGTAGCTCATACGGCGAATAGCCAGTGGATTTGTGTATCGAACCCCTATATACCCGAAGAATAAAGAGTAAACACATATCCCATTCAATAGTACCCTTCTGTGTGAGCTTGCAAAGTAGATGCTTGAGGGTGGAGTTAAATCTTTCGACCATCCCATCCATTTGCGGGTGGTATGGTGAAGTCTTTATCTGTTCCAGCCCTGTTCTTTCACAGAACTTCTTCATGGTGGTGGAGATAAAGTTCGAGCCATTGTCACTCAGCACTTCCTTTGGCACGCCCAACCTTGAGGTGATCTCAAGCAAAACATTGTATAACTGACTCAGTTGTGGTATTCCGTAATGGAAATGCCTCCGGCCACTTAGTGGCGTAATCAATAATGACCAAAACATATCTTTACCGGATTTTGTTCGACGAAGGGGACCGAAAATATCCATTGCCACACGGTCGAATGGTGTATGGATGATGGGCAATGGGTGCAAGGGTGCTCTCCTGAGAGTTGCTGGGGCAGCTAGTTGGCAGGTTGGGCAAGACTGACAGGCCTCTTTTACGTCCAGCTGGTGGGGTGAGATCTGTTCAGGATGAGTCTGGTCTCCTGTTGTTCTCTCTTCTGGTTGGGGCTGGATGGGAGCAATAAACATACCATCATGAAATTTAAACACCTGACCTAATTCCTGCTCTTCCAAACCATGAGTCACAGACCCCTCCTTTTGTTGGGTCTCCTCTGTCTCCTGGCGTTCTTCCAGCTCCTTTTTCTTTGTGCCTCGTGTGGTCACCATAGCCACGTCCTTCTCGGTTGTTTTGGGGTTGGTTTTCTTTGGTTGGATAGTCTCCGGTTTGGACTGTACTCTCTCCTCTACCAGAACTGCCTTTAGTAGCTCCCGAAACCTTGGAATGTCCTGGCCGAGGAGCATATCCACTGTGAAGTGGCCTACAGCATGGTCGTAACTATGCCTATCTATCTCCAAACGGATGTTCATCGCCGGGAACCAAACTTTCTTCGAGCTCGCTGTTACGTAGTGGATTCTCCATCCCAGATGTTTCTTGTTATCGACGCACCGGGGGTGTATCAGAGATTTGGTGCAGCCTGTATCGATGAGAGCCAGCATGGTTCTGCCATTAACTCGTACTTCGCGAGTCCATTTTGGTCTGTGGGCCAGTACCAGTATTGTGCCGCCGAAATTGGCATTCTCCACTTGACATGGCAGTCCTTCCTCATGTGCCCTCTTCGACCGCATCGAAAAGATTCGATCTGGGCTCGGTCCTTACTCGGAAAGTGGCTGCTACCCTGCCCACCACTGAATTGTGGCCACTCTCCTCCTAACCTCCTTGGGCCTCTCCCCACTGGTATAGGTCGGATGGTTGTCTCTGGACGGAGCTTCTCTCGGTCATTCGGTCGCTGGTTGGCCAGATGTCTCCCAATGACCTCGCTCATTTTGTCATAAGATCCAGGGTTGATGTTTCGAACCTGTGCGTCCAACCACTTAGGCAGGCGTCTCAGTGTCACTTCCATTAATTATTGTTTCTTCGGCACCGAGTGGTGATGAGTTTAACAGCTGGTGAAAGTGCTGTCTCTGTTGGGACAGCCAGGCATCGGGGCGTAATGCATTGAAAGTGGTGTCAGGGCTCGCCTTCGGAAGGTTTCGGTGGAGATATGGTATTCTCGTAAGAGCTCTTCTTTAACCATTTCATAGTCACCCTCTCTGTCAGGTGCCATCGAAGCTACTGCAGTGAGGCCTACTCCTGACAATGGGCCTCTCAAGAAGAGTGTCCATTGGTCTCTGGGCCACCGTCCAGCTCTGGCCGTTGCCTCATAGGTGTCCAGCAAGGCACCCATATCGTCAATGCCCTCCTGAAACTTGAGCAAAGATAGGTTGGGACTCCGAGGAGATGGTTCTGCCATGGCTATCCGAGGACCATCCGCTTGTCCCCTCACTGCTGCCATCATCTCGACCATTCGCTGGTCTTGCTCCCCTTGCCACAGGAGTATTCTCTCCTCTCGTTCTTCACGACGAGCTTGTTCCTCTTCCCTCCTTCTGTCATCCTTCTCGGTTCTATTTTTAGCCACTGCATAAGAAACTGGTCCATAGGATTGACAGCTCCCGGGAAAGCCTCTGAGTTGGCACGAACGAGACGTCAGGATTCTCGGGTGTCCCTACTGTCATCTGTCGTTCGCCTCCAGCCACCTGATGATACTCACCAATCAATTCCTCAGCCCTAGCTATTCAGGGTGATTTTTCTAGTCTCTAGGGATGTACCCAGGATGTATTCCCTGCTCACTAGCTAAACTCACTCCTCTTCTGAGCTACAGACTGGTCCGGGATCTCCAATTTGAAGATCCCACCGCTGCCACCAAATGTCAGCAATGCTCCTCTATCTGGTTGAACCTTTTCTCACTAAAGGTCACCGAGCACTTGCTGCGCCGACTAACTTGCCCTTGTCTGTCACCTTTTAGAGTGACAAGCAACCTTGTTAGCCCAACACTACCACCTCTAGGCTTTCATATGAGCCTTCGTACTTGACTCTCAAGTACAGTGGTAAATCATCAGATCATGAATCATATAATAACATTAATTAGAGCAAGCTATTAGTCAGTCCAGCTTGTTGTGTGCTGGCTCTGATCTAACCTGGCTTAGCTCTCTACTCTTCTTTTTTCTGGTTATTAAACAATCTCTTAAATACTGGTTCATGTTTTCACAAGGATTTGCACTGCACATGGTTGTGGTCTTGCACACTTTCATTAGTGGACATGTTGTTGTTGTATACTACTAGCTCTTCTCTTTCCAACACCCCCACCCCCCCTCCCCCCCTGTATCTACCCCTGCACTAGATGAGTAACTAATAATAATCACTTGCAAGTCACATGATATTCATACCCTTAGAGTAGTATTAATGATTACAAAACTTACATCACAAAGTGTTTTCTACACTTACATTGGTAATGTAAAACCCACAGCATAAGTATGATACATGCATCCCATTTTAAACCCATTTTTAACCGAAGAAACCCTTATCAATGATTTTCAGGTTATCAAGGTGTTTCGAACACACACTTGTCAGGAAAGTAGATGAAGCTCTAACCTTCATTTTGAAACTCGTTGAGATCCATTTCCCCTCCATGTTAAGTGCGATGATCCATGAGGGATTTTTTACTTTCAAGGTGATAGTAATGCGGAAACCACTACTTTTCTTAAAGTATGGCATGTTCCGGCTATGAACCAGCTTTGTCTTAATCTTCAGGCTGTTTGATGAGTAGTCAAAGACTGCGTAATCCAGTGGCATTGTTTGGAGACCTCTCAAAGGAATAATTTCGCGTACTGATATTGTTTTCCCTCTTTTCACCTTCAACCTCACACACTGATCTGCAATTATATACGATCATATTAGGAAAAATGGAGAGCTTTTGATGGGCGTGATAACTGGAACAAAATGGTTGCCATTCTTCATGCATAGCAAGACATATTTTTGTAAAATAAAAAATGCAGGTTTTGAAAGTGATAATCACTGTTACTGTACACAACATTATTATCTTTTTATCTTTTTAACACAATTGGAAAATAAAGAAACAAGTTTTCCTGAACATATTTACGAAGTTGAAATGAGGCGATCACCTCTAATTTTCTAATATTGGAGGGTGTGTGTGTGTGGGGGGGGGGGGGGGGAGGTGGGAAGATAGAAGTTGAAATGATTGGCAACAGATCCTGGGCATAGCACTTCCCTTCCAACTTATCGATCATAACCACAAAAGCAGAGAAGAGATTCATCTGTAACCAACCACCCCACCACTTCAGCATCAAAACCAACCAATGCCTCAAAAAGATAGCATCAATGTATATTTTAGATAACTGTATTATTTTGTCAATCCCAGCAATTTTCAAAGCATCAGCACATTTTCACACTGTATCCACACACACACACACGCAAGTATGTCTTCATGGGACAAATAGATAACTGTTAATTTAAGAAATAAAATCCAAAAAAATGAGAGAGAAAAAGCTAGTTTGAATTGTAAAAATTGGCCAGGAAGGGGGTAGTCTGGCAGGGACATAAGGCCTGTCAACACTGCACACTGGAGTGGACTTAAGGCCTATCAACACTGCACACTGTAGTGGAATTAAGGCCTGTCAACACTGCACACTGGAGTGGACATAAGGCCTGTCAACACTGCACACTGGAGTGGACTTAAGACCTGTCAACACTGCACACTGGAGTGGACATAAAGCCTGTCAACACTGCACACTGGAGTGGACTTAAGGCCTGTCAACACTGCACACTGGAGTGGACTTAAGGCCTGTCAACACTGCACACTGGAGTGGACTTAAGGCCTGTCAACACTGCACACTGGAGTGGACTTAAGGCCTGTCAACACTGCACACTGGAGTGGACTTAAGGCGTGTCAACACTGCACACTGGAGTGGACATAAGGCCTGTCAACACTGCACACTGGAGTGGACTTAAGGCCTGTCAACACTGATTACTGGAGTGGACTTAAGGCCTGTCAACACTGCACACAACACTGCACACTGGTGTGGACTTAAGATGTTTCCATGAGTCCATATTAACAAAAAAAACTTTAAACGTGAAGTCAATTCCGTTCACAGCCAAAAATAGGTGACTTGAGACTGAGGAAAACGACTTTTGTAATGTATGACATCATCCTGCTATATATTTATAAATCATTATTAGTTGTGCCATCATGGTTTATTAGTCTAGCATCCAGTACACTCTGTATTTATCTCACTCGTTCATATGCAATGAGAGTCTTGCAAGTTACTGAGAATAATCAAATCATATTTGGAGATAGTTGACCAACCTGTATTTTAAGACGATTTAACTTCAACCATCATGTTATATACATTCTTAAGACACAGATGAGCAAAGTGCTGGATTCCTCGTGAGTTTGCAGACACAGGAATCGTGCAGACATGGCAGCTGTGCAGAATTCACAACTTTTTGGGGGGAAAATGAGGGAAACTTGGACACACAGAAAGCACGCCTTTCTTAGGAAGTCCATGGGTATACCCATTCCAGAAAAATCTTAAAATACATTAATGTACACTTTCCCTGCAACCTAGGACAGCAATCTCATGATCAATAAATGTACCAATTCAAGTTTGAGGTTCAATTCATTCTGGAGGCTTCTGGTAGCATGAAATGTTGGAGAAGTGTTCACCGGCATGGTAAAACTCCTCTTAAAGGCCCTCCTCACCGATGTACTTCACAGCCATAGGGAATAGTTTGACAGACTCCCTTACACTGCTGGAATCTACTGATGGTGAATGGTAACAATCGGTGATTCTTCACTATTTGCCGATAGAGGTGTGGCTAAACAGAATGACAGACAATGGTTATAGCCTTGCTAAATCCACTACAGGTGAGGTAAAACAGAATGACTGACAATGGTTATAGGCCTGCTAGATCCACTACAGGTGTGGTGAAACAGGATGACTGACAATGGTTATAGCCTTGCTAGGTCAACTACAGGTGTGGTGAAACAGAATGACTGACAATCATGGTTATAGCATTGCTAGGTCAACTACAGGTGTGGTGAAACAGAATGACTGACAATGGTTATAGCCTTGCTCGGTCCACTACAGATGTGGTGAAACAGAATGACTGACAATGGTTATAGCCTTGCTAGGTCCACTACAGGTGTGGTGAAACAGGATGACGTTATAGCCTTGCTAAATCCATGCATTTAGCTTGATATCTCGGTGTCTGGGAAACACTTTTTGGTCAGATAAGCTACTGTAGGTGGTATATGGCCAAAAGTGGAATATAGTGCCCCATGAGCATTGAAACTCAGGAGTCAAAACTAAGTAAATTAAGTAGAGTGTTTGAACATGCGATGCAATTTAGTCTGGTACGGCCGACTCTTCACCTTTCTTGTCTTAGAAGGCTGGCAAGGGATTTTACAATTTTAAAACGCTCATATTTCAGTGTTAATTTGGTGCAGCCAACCCTTTACTTTGTTTATCTTAGTGGTGGGGAAGTACTTTCTACAATTGCTTCTAATTTTCACCGTAAAGTTTGAAGTCAAAGGAAACTGAGTATTATTATTTTTAACATAATTAATCAACTTATTTCCCCCAAAAAAATCATTCTGTTCATACCAGCTGAGTTTAGCCTAAGAATTAGTCGGTTTAAGTATTAAGACAAAGAAACAAAATCTATGCAGTACTACATTGTGCTATTTGTTTTTAAAACCTCCATTCAGGAGAGCCTCCTGTCTCAAAAGCATGGAATTCAGAATTCGAACTTTGCAACTTTACTCACCAGAAGAGCTCCCAGAAACAAGTCAGTGATGGACAACCCCATCAAGGTGGTAGGGGGAGGGGGGGAGGAGTTGGCACTTTCTGGGTGTGTCCTACTGCATATGAATTGAAATGACGAGGAGCTCTCACTGAGGCAAAGCGCATCTTCTAAATATGTACTGATGTTACATTACTGTAGTGTTTCCTGACTCCATGCCCTCTCCTGTCCACAGGCGGCTGTTCCGAGGATGGAAGTAAAGGGTCTGTTACACAAGACTATGATAGGTTATAATTATTAGAACTAGGGTTAGTAGGATTATGAATCATACCCTCAAACTCTACTCCAGTAGGATAGCTTAGAGTTGAGTAGGCTTAGATTAGTGCCATCATGGTAGGCCTAGTTCTAATACCCAACTTATTATCGTGACACATTATCTTGTTGAACTAAGGCAAATATTTAATTTCAAGTCTAGCTTATATATATTTTCATGCCAATAATATCTGCTTCATTAAATATATCTGAGGAGTAGTCTGAGGGTGGAGAGAGAAAAAATCTAAAATATGGTATATATATATATGTATAAATATACATATACATATATATTATATAGCTACATATGTTATGGGATTTGGTGTAGCAGGTTGCCATTCATGGAGAGGTCCAAATATTCTTGAGGAGGTGGTGGTGGGAATGGACATTTAAAAGCAGTTTTATAATTTCCTATTTAAATTAAATTTACAAACAAGATTTGCGAGTTAAATATGATAACAGCAAACAAACATAAAACTGAAACAGTAAACAAACTCATTATAGAATTCAACTCCCCACCCTTGCCTAGCATTGCATACATGCAATGGATAAGCCATTCAACTATCAGTATATACATTTTTACTCACAACAGTCCATGAGAAAGTACTACAAACTGCATCCAAAACTTAGACATTTCTGTGAAATATATAATGGCATATTTTGTGTAGGGACGTGTTTTGCCATATACGGGCACGTTTGTAATGAACCGTACTTGTGTAGCTCTTTCTTGAGAACCAGTATATAGACCTTCACAAAAAAAACAACTCAAACCAATAAATTTAATAACCTCTCTACAGCTAGGTTTGTCTATATACCTTCTGTACCTTTTTTCGTATAGTAGTATCCTCTTCGATAGAACTTTTGGAATAACCGTCGAAAGTATGCAGAGTGGGAAGTTTGGCCAATATTCTGGACAAGCTTGTTAATCGCATTCTATTATAAAACAACGACCAGAAAAAAGGCAAGTACAATCTCAATACCGATTGTTACCCTCAAAACATGATTCGCCTGTTAATTCCTTGAAATATTGATTAGGGATGGCATCGTATATACAAATTAGATAAACCGCATATCAAAGGTGTGCCTGAATTTTAGTTCCTAGTAATCATATGTACCTACCATTAAAAGGGCATAACCTTTTGTGAGAATTTAGAGATATAAAGCCGCAGACTCCGTTACACAACTTTCTGGAGCCACTTGAAGAAAAACTTATTTTGAGGACAACCAGGACAAACAGAAACAACAACAACTGATAGTATATATACACTGCCTCAAATCCAGATAAATTTCATTTGGCTCATAAACTACATTTTTTTGTGATTTAAGAGCTCTACGTAGTTGTGAGGATGTCTCACTACACATGCTCTGCCTCTTTACCAAGTTAGAACATAATTATTGGAGCAGGTGGTTGAGAGCTACAGTTGTGCAAGGGTGTCTGATCACATGTGCTCTGTCACCTATATACCAAATTAGAACATTTTAGAGCATGTGGGGTTTTGATAATAAGATAAATATTTCTGAAAACTCATCGTAGAAAATGCTTTAGGCTGGAATTCCCACGATATTGGTGTTAGGTCAACCTAACAAGAACTTAACTTACTTAACCTAGTCCTAGCCAAATATAGACTTCTAGACAATTAACAGTTTACAATGATTATAACTATGAATAACATTAGTCTTTCAAACCCACTGATGTCCTCGAGAGGCCAGCTTATTTTAACAGCAGCCTTCTTCTGTAAAAGTCTCTCTCTTTGGATTATCAACAAGTCAATTGTCTTGCGTATTTGATTATCAATAATAAATTCTATATTTATCAACTTCTTCATTAGATTGTCTGCAATAGTCTAACATCTGGTGGCAGCCAAGGAGACGACCACGCCTTAGGTACCATTTCGACCACGCCCAAATTACAATTTGGACCACGCCTGAGCTACTGATCTTCGATTCATTCATCAAATTTCGTGAACTAACGTACCTCCACCACGTCCTTTCCAAATTCGACCTGCCTTAGTTATAGCGAGTTCTGACCTTGCCATCAGACCCTTTGATTTCACGATGAGTGGCATTGAGAACGACAACCAAGTGTGGCCAGACGAAAGGCCACACCCATCAAACAAAGAGGATTATCACTCACCTCTAGATGAGAATCCCTACATTCGTGATTGTACGCCTCCTTGCGACAATCTAGTAGACCCCGGCGAGACACCGTATCTCCCAGATAGAAACCCAACTCAAGATCGACCAAGACCAGTAGACCCACCAACCAGATTCCCACCCACTGCTACTCTGACTGTCGACCCCACTGTAGCTCTGCTCTTGCTGCAAATGCAACAACAACAGCTGGAGAACCAACGCCAGCAGCAGGCTGCCCAAATCCAGCTAGCAAAGGCACTCGAGACACTGAGCACCCGTCCTATCACTGTTACCAACCATCCAAACCCCCCTCGACTCCCCGAAGCGGATCTTGCCCGTTTTTAAAAACACATGACGGCCTATGATGTACCAAGAACCAGATGGGCAGCAGAACTCCGTACACTGCTCCAGGGGGATCTCACTAGTGTCCATTTCCACGGACCAGGCTGGCTGTTGCTCTACCCTCAAGAAAGCCATCCTCACCCGACTAGGCATTACCCAGTCTGCCCAATTCTCTGCCTGGCTAGAACCTAATCCTCGGACATTCGAGACGGTCACCCAGGTTTACCACCGTACCCTCGATGTCGCCCTTACCTGTCTCAGAGATTGCCACAGCATAAATGACTGTGCTACTCTAATCATGCAGGAAGTTATTTACCGCCACCTGCAACCGTCGGTGGCACAGTTTGTACGTGCACAAAAGCCACTCACGGCACAGGACATGATCCAAGCAGCAGATGCTTGTGTCGCAGAAGGCAAATTTGATAGACTTACGGCACGGAAGAGCCACACCACTTGGAAAGGTCCTAGACCACAACGACCTTCTGATCGTCTTCCGTATTGCCCAAGGCCTATGTATGAAAAACAAGACCATTCCCTTCCACCTCGATCCCAACCACTAAGTGAGGATGTGAACCCTCTTACTCACCCAGGACACCACATCCCGCCACCCACTTGGATCAAGCGGGAAAAATTCGACCAGCCCACCTGCCGTCCAAAGGATCTCAGCAAATACTTTGACGATGTCAAAGGTCCCCTCTGCTTTAATTGCATGAAATGGGGACACATCAGTGCAGCCTGCCCAGATAGAGATCTCTATCGTATCTGACATACCCAACCATCTCAACCAACAGTCACCAGACTGCCATCCCTCTTCACCATGGATACCATCGGGGAAGCACCGGTCCGTTTCTTCATTGACAGTGGGGCAGATCTCACAGTAATAAAATAAGTGGACACTAGATTACCTCCATTCTGCAGGGATGATCACCCCACTCCGACAGTGTGATGTCACGATTAAGGGAGTCCACGGTCCGGCGACCTCCCTGCCGGTCGTATAGCTGGACTGCAATATCCTGGGACGAATACCTACACTACCTATGGCCATCTCTGATGATATCCATCACGATGTCATCCTGGGCCGAGATTGTGATATACTCTATGTACTCATGAAGGCCGCAATTGAGGATATCCCTCAAGACATACTAGTGGTCCAAACACACCAACAAGCAGCAGAGGAAAGTCACTGTCAGCAACAGAATGCTGATGCTTCAGAAGAACTCCTCGCACTCCACCCAGACCTCATCGTGGATGACTTTGACTTCCCTGACAAACCTATCTCAGCCAGAAACTGACCCTTCCCCTTCCCCGGATTTTGACCCCCTTTTGCAACCCAATGCTGACTCTGAGGCCTTCTGCAGGGACCAACATAATGACCCCACACTGGCAGAACCTTGGTCTTCCGCAGACAAGGAGAACTCCCCGTATGTCACCGAACATCGCGTCCTTCATCGACAATCTAACGACCGACTGGGAGAACCAATTTGGCAAAACATTCTCCATGCCAACCGACGGCAACAGGTACTGGACTTAGCTCACACGACTCCAATGGCTGGACATGGAGGCCTCAAGCGTACCAAGTATAAAATACTTAAGCATTTCTTTTGGCCGCACCTAGCCGCCGATGTCAAGGCCACTTGTCAATCCTGCGACCGCTGCCAGAAAACTCGACCCTTTGACAAGGTGGCTATTGATGTGGTGGACCCTGCCGGTGACCAAGTCCAAAAACAGATATATCCTCATGTACATAGATCTGGGCTCCCGATACCTGGATGCCATTCCCCTCCGCACAACTGCGGCAGATGTCATCGCCTACATATCATGTCGAGATTGTCGGTACCTCTAGAGATACTATCTGACAGGGGTAGCAACTTCCTCTTCTCTGTAATGAAAGAAACATTCAAGTTCCTCGGCGTACTCCACTCTAAGACGGCTCCGTACTGCCCACAGTCCAACGGGGCCGTTGAAAGATTTCATCAAACATTAATGCAGATGATCAGGAAGTCAGTAGTAGACCATAGGGACTGGGACGAAAACCTCCAGTATCCCTTGTTCGCTTGCCTTGAAGCTCCCTGCTCTTCAGGGTTCTCACCATTTGAGCTGCTTTTCGGGCGCGAAGTACATGGACCTCACGACATCTTACGACAGCAATGGGTTCCAGCTAAGACAACCTCTACCACAGTCACGGAGTGTTTGCTTAAACTCCGTACAGACCTCATCGAGATGAGGACTCTTGCTATCAACCAACATGAGACAACTCAAGCCAGAACCAAGGCTTGGTTTGACCGATCAGCTACCGCTATATCTTTCCACAAGGGAGACCAAGTACTGGTCTTTACTCCTGCCACTGGGGTCAGAAGCTAGAGGACCGTTGGAGTAGACCATACACCATCCAAGGCTCTCTCTCCCCGGTAACTTACTCGGTGGACATGCCAGAGAGGCTTAAGCGTACGCGCTCGGTCCATATCACGGCCCTGAAGTTATGGATACCACCTGTTGCCAATATACTCTACATCTCCACCGATCCCTCTGTCATTACGGAGTTACCACACATACCTCGACTGAGCCTCCGCAGATTGGACCAACTCTTACTCTTATGCAACGCCAGGACATTCTCCACCTATGGTAGGACTATCCAACCATTACAGCGAGCAAACTGGGAAGAGTTATGTCAGCCACACACTGCATCGATACAGCCACGGCCCTACCCATTCACCTTCATCCCTACCGAATTCGTAAAGTGTGGGAGGAACCCTTCTGGCAGGATATCGTTACTTTAAGACAAAAACATCTCATCGAACCATCCAGGGCACCATGGGCGGCACCCATGTTTGTGGTCCCAAAGAAGTCGCCAGGTTTGGTCCGTTTGGTGGTGGTTTATAGATGCCTCAACACAGTCACCACTCCAGACCCCTATTACATGCCCAGAATAGAGGACATCTTGGGGAAAATGGCCTCGGCTACATATTTTTCTACCTTTGATTTAGCCAGGGGATTTTACCAAGTTCCCCTGGAACCACGCGACATGGACAAAACAACATTTCTTACACCCTTCGGTAAATTCAGGTTTACAGTCATGCCCTTCGGTCTGCGAAACGCCCCCACCACCTTTCAGCGCCTTATGGACGGACTGCTGGTGGATCTGTTCTCCTTTGTGACTGTCTACATTGACGACATATCCGTTTTTAGCCCATTCTGGATGAATCACCTCGCCCATCTTCGCCAAGTGTTTGGCCGTCTCAGAGATGAGGGTCTCATGATCCAGTCTTGCAAGTCACAGCTAGGGATGACTACCTGTCAATTCCTAGGCCACACAGTCGGCCACGGCACTATCACCCCTCAAGAGGCTAAACTCATGGCTATGCAGAACTACCCACAGCCATCAACCAAAACAGGAGTCCGCTTGTTCCTAGGAATGACAGATTACTACCATCACTTCATTCCCCACTTTAGTTCAGTAGCAGCTCCACTCACAGATCTCACCAAAAAGGCGGGCCCAGATGTTGAGTGGACGCCTGACTGTACACTAGCATTTTGACATCTCAAAGAACTTCTTTGTACAGGCCCAGTCTTGGTTGCACCTGACTATGAATCCTTCAGACTGTGAGGGATTGGAGCGGTCCTGTCACAAGAGGACGACGCAGGCAATGATCACCCATTGGCTTTCTATTCCAGAAAGATGCTTCCTCGGGAACAAAACTACTCGGCGACAGAGCAGGAGGGCTTGGCAGTGGTAGACGCATGCAAACATTTCCTTCCTTATCTGCTCGGTCGCCCCTTCATCATCCGAACAGACCATTGTGCCTTGGCCTTTCTGGACAATAAGGACACCACCAGCGGACGCCTTGCTCATTGGATGGATATTCTATGCCAGCTTGATTACACCATCATCTACAGACAAGGAAAGGCCAATGCCAACGCGGACGCTCTCTCCAGACAGGAATGGCCAGATGAACCAACACCTTGCACCACAGAAAAAGAAGGGGGTGATGTTAGGTCAACCTAACAAGATCTACCAACTTAACTTACTTAACCTAGTCCTAGCCAAATATAGACTTCTAGACACTTAACAGTTTACAATAAATTGTTTATTATTACTATGAATAACATTAGACTTTGAAACCCACTGATGTCCTCAGGAGAGGCCAGCTTATTTAAGAGCAGCCTTCTTCTGTAAAAGTCTCTCTCTTTAGATTATCAAGCTAAGTCAATTGTCTTGTGTATTTGATTATCAATAATAAATTCTATATTTATCAACTTCTCCATTAGATTGTCTGCAATAGTCTAACAATTGGCAGTTAAGAAATCAAAATTGTTCACTTGCACAAGCACGTCTATTCTATTTCAGTCGTGTAATCATGTCTGTAATAAGCTCTTAAAAGTCTCCTTTAGTAACGATTGTGTGTGTGTGTGTATATATGTGCTGTCATCATGGGTTGGGTTGAGTGGTTCAAGTTTGTGAACACACACATATATATTAAGCACGACAAATTACAGATGTGGGGTTCTTTACCTCGTCAGTAACGGAATATAATTTTTACATATAAAAAAGCACGAAAAAAACCCACGTCATCTCTAACTTGTAGCATTCTCCCTCCACTACTTCCCTTCTCCCCCCCCCCCCCCCCCCCCTTACTCAGTATATCCATGCTAATAATCATCATAATGAATAACTTACTTTAAATGCCCTTTTTATCTTAGCTGTTGTTGCTCTTTGTTCACTAGCAAGTTCCTCTTCCTCTGCTTGTCCTCTCAGCACTAGCAGACTACACAGCAAGAAGGTAGCAACTACACCAACAAGGAGTTCCTTAGCAGCCATGATCGATTGAGCAGCTGCAAACTTACGACTGAATTTTTACACTAAGTTTTGATACAAATACTAACACAAGGAAATAACGGTTCATTTAGACCCAATTTCCTTGAAGTTGGACAAATCTCAGCTATTCCTCGAGTGAGTTGCTGCCTTGTGACTTGGTTTCCTTGTCAAATTTCTGTAACTGGATTCTGCCCCCCGTTCCAAATGACCCCCTCAAATCATGCTTGTGTATATTTATGCTTGCAAAAGCTATATGGTGTAAAATCTGTAAGATGTTACCAAATCTTAACCAATTTTTATTTCAGAGATCACTCCCCCACCCCTGCCCCCCAATGGGGAGGTTTAACAAGAATAAATCATTCAGGTTTATGGGTGTTTGCTGTTTTTCATGACTCTAATATAGTTCTTTGTGGACCTATATATAATCAAAGCATTTCCAGTGAGCCACAAGCATCCAGAATGGCGGATGAGTTAATCTTAAGCAGAGCACGATGTATATTGATCACTTTCTAATGAATCTATACACCTACGCTATACAGATTTGGTCTCGCCCTCAGATTTGTGAGTGTAATATAGCTACATTAAGTGATAGCTACACCAAAAAGCTTTGAGTGTCACTTTCAACAAGTAAGTCTTTCAGTGTCTATATAGTACAAACTCATTCTTTGTAAAACAAGTATATATATATATATATATATTATATATATGAGCACAACAGAATATCTATATATCCAGAGTCATGCATCCTGAAAACCAACATCATAGAGAAATAATACAATAAACACAAAAGTTATTGCCACAAATTTAAGTTCAGCAAATAGAGCATCCGTCTTCACTTGCTGGTGAAACTGGCATCAATGCTCGGGAAACTCTCATAATATCCCTGCAGACAAAAGAAAATGAGATGTCAAAGAAGAGTAAATAGTCACAAGGTAAGGGCTACACCGCAGCTATTGAAATGAAATGTGGATTAAAAAAATTGATAAAAAATATATATATATAATTTTTTTTAATTTTTTTATTTTATTATTGTTTATATTACTATGGTACTGTATTATATATATAATTATAATATATTATATATATAATTATATACATATTGAAAGCTACAAGGTTGCACTTGTGCCTAGCACAGATTAATATCTACTGGCTCTTGCATGTCTGACCTCCAAACACCTCATTATGAAGTGGGGGAAAAATTATTATTATTTTATTTCTAAATGCATCAATGTTGTATTACAGCTCTTTTGCTGTAATATTCTGCTTCTGCTGTAATTGCTTCAATAATAACAATAACAATAAAAACAATAATAATAGTAATAACGATGATGATAATTATAATAGTAATAATAATAATAATAATAATAATAACAACAACAACAACCTTAATAACAATATTGTTTTCTCCACTTCAATTACCACTATGGTATTCTGCACCAGATGTTGGCAGAGAAAAATGAACAGTTCCCTACACTATTTGGCATTACTATTTTATGGAGCTGGAGTGCTACTATATAGCTACTTCTCCTTCACTTACCTTGTAGAGGGAGCATGCCTGACTGACCCCACTGGTGCAGCACATCTCACGAATGGAGTGCATGCTGAGCTGCGGTGTGCCTATATCCACAGTGCGTATGCCCAGCTTGGCCGACATCAAGGGCCCAATGGTGGAACCACATGCACTGTCATTACGCACCACAACCTCCTGTAAGGAACAACAGAAAAGTGATAATATAAACAAATGAATTGTTTTCAATTTTAACAACAACAACAACAACAAGGAACAGAGAGCATAGAGCATGGATTGTCTACCGCTACATGTTGTTAGCAACCATCACAATACAAGAATGTACTAAAATGAAACTGCAAATCCTGAAAGCTAGCAAGATGGTGAAGGAAGGCCATTGGTGAAATTGCCTAATTTCCAAGGAACTTGTCAAGGTTGAGCATGTGCTCAGAGTCATGCTCTGACTTGTCACATTGTTAGTTGGTGGAGTATCAGTTCCTTTCGAAAGTGATATTGGAAACTCTATTGATGTTTATAAAATTTTAAATAGCTAACAAACTAGTTTAGCCAACAGTGTGTCTTCAATGGAATTTAAAGAGCGGTGTTCGTGAAGTTGTCCAGAGCTAGTAGTCGACTACAGCAACACACACACACATACAACACAACACACACACACACACACACAGACACCTGATCAGAAGCCCTCATACAGGACAACTCTCTGTGTATTATGTTGTGTGAAATCTTTATTCAAAAGAAATTTTCATTTAGTTTCAGGAACACCTTCAGAATAATATCTTATTGCCAAATCACACACAAAATTGAGCCATGCCTTTCAGTTCAAAGGTTAGTCTGGCTGTGATGCAATGTGTGGAGGACATTACCCGAGGCAACCATGCTGCAGGAGAAGAATTAACTTAGTACAGGAATATTGACATTATTTTCCCCTTCCCACAGAATACAATAGCTGTAAAAAGTCCATCGCTGAAAGGGAAGAGTTGGCAATGCCATACTGACATACCTACATAGAGGCTGCTCAATGCTATGTACATGTGTTATGGGCTCCAGGCATCAGTCAAGTAAGACTTATCAAGGAGGGTTGGAGATCCAGTGCACTCACTCGGATATTTGAAGGAGGCAACAAAGTCACAAAAAAATGAAATCTGTGAGATGAAAGTCTTCCACTCATCCAATAGTTTTGAATTTCTCAAGCCCCTCGAGTTTTTAAGGGTTTAAATATCATCTCAGCCCTAGCATACATACATACTGCATTTGTATATCAAGAGCACAACCCGGTTCAGTCGGCATTTATTTTTAAGGCTATTATTTGTAAGTGTGTAAGTGTGTAGGATGTAATATGATTATGTGGTGTGGGCCTATATACAAGGATGATTGCAAGATCTAGATTTAATATTAATTGAGAATCATAAATTATGAAAAAATTCCACTCAACAAAAATATGCAGTAGTGACATGTCCATGTATTGTATTAGGTAATGGCCAACAAAAAAATGAGGAGGTAACAGCGAGGTCAGTGTCAATGATAAGGTGCATGAGAATATCTCCCATTTACTTGATGTATGTAACATGTTGGTATTATAATACCACGTCTCTATCTAATGGCACTAGGTGTACGAGTTCAGAGTGAAGGGATTCCAAGTTCAGAGTGAAAAATGAAATTTAAAAACAAAATGAAATGGAGAATGGTCAACCAATTGAGATTACATACAAGTGATTGAGACGGGTTGAAGTAGGTTGACAATAGCTCTATGGGGACACACTCACTGGACCAATGGGTTGAGGCAGGTTGACGTAGGTTGGCAATAGTTCTATGGGAACGCACACTGGACGAACACCACACTGGGTTGAGGCAGGCCCTGCTGGGATACACCGGATCAGCAAGTTGAGGCGGTGTGTTAGAATATGTTTATGTCATCAACTCTCCCTGGCATGGGGCAGAGTGTGTTTGTGTGTGCACTTGTTATGTGTACATGAGATAACCTGGAGAGGGACTTTGGAGTATTTGGCCACCTCCTTGAGGATGGCAGCTGTAATAGCAGTGGTGGCATAGCGCTGATTCCCATTGTACTTCAAAACAAGACCTTGAGGAAGAGGCAAGATAAATATGTAGGGAAAGGGAGTTGGAGAGCGTTGAAGAGGAGAAGAAATGATGAATAAAGAGAGGTGAGTGTTTGTGATGGAGTTTTGTGTGTGTGGGGGGGGGGGGGGGGGAGGGGGGGATGAGAGACAGAGGAAAAATAGAGTGGAGCACAAGAAGTGAGATAGAGATGACGATGAAGCATGGGAAGATGGACATGAAACAAATGTGATTCCGAGTCAACCCAGTATCCTTTTCCTCTGGCTTCCTGGCACTGTACCTTATGGAGTGTAGGCTGATGGTTCTGCTCGTGCTTCTCCCTGTGGTGGTGACAAATTGAAGAGGAAAGTAAGACTACCTGACCAAGACCACTACTTGTATATGCTACTTGTGTAGAGCACATGAAGATGTCTGCCCTACATGACAGTGAGTCTGCTCTACATGTATATAGTAACAGTGAGTCTGCTCTACATGTACATAGTAACAATGAGTCTGCTCTACATGTATATAGTAACAGTGAGTCTGCTCTACATGTATATAGTAACAGTGAGTCTGCTCTACATGTATATAGTAACAGTGAGTCTGCTCTACATGTATATAGTAACAGTGAGTCTGCTCTACATGTATATAGTAACAGTGAGTCTGCTCTACATGTATATAGCAACAGTGAGTCTGCTCTACATGTATATAGTAGCAGTGAGTCTGCTCTACATGTATATAGTAACAGTGAGTCTGCTCTACATGTATATAGTAACAGTGAGTCTGCTCTACATGTATATAGTAACAGTGAGTCTGCTCTACATGTATATAGTAACAGTGAGTCTGCTCTACATGTATATAGCAACAGTTAGTCTGCTCTACATGTATATAGTAACAGTGAGTCTGCTCTACATGTATATAGTAACAGTGAGTCTGCTCTACATGTATATAGTAACAGTGAGTCTGCTCTACATGTATATAGTAACAGTGAGTCTGCTCTACATGTATATAGTAACAGTGAGTCTGCTCTACATGTATATAGCAACAGTGAGTCTGCTCTACATGTATATAGTAACAGTGAGTCTGCTCTACATGTATATAGTAATAGTGAGTCTGCTCTACATGTATATAGCAACAGTGAGTCTGCTCTACATGTATATAGTAACAGTGAGTCTGCTCTACATGTATATAGTAACAGTGAGTCTGCTCTACATGTATATAGCAACAGTGAGTCTGCTCTACATGTATATAGTAATAGTGAGTCTGCTCTACATGTATATAGTAACAGTGAGTCTGCTCTACATGTATATAGTAACAGTGAGTCTGCTCTACATGTATATAGTAACAGTGAGTCTGCTCTACATGTATATAGCAACAGTGAGTCTGCTCTACATGTATATAGTAACAGTGAGTCTGCTCTACATGTATATAGTAACAGTGAGTCTGCTCTACATGTATATAGTAACAGTGAGTCTGCTCTACATGTATATAGCAACAGTGAGTCTGCTCTACATGTATATAGTAACAGTGAGTCTGCTCTACATGTATATAGTAACAGTGAGTCTGCTCTACATGTATATAGTAACAGTGAGTCTGCTCTACATGTATATAGTAACAGTCAGTCTGCTCTACATGTATATAGTAACAGTGAGTCTGCTCTACATGTATATAGTAACAGTGAGTCTGCTCTACATGTATATAGCAACAGTGAGTCTGCTCTACATGTATATAGTAACAGTGAGTCTGCTCTACATGTATATAGTAACAGTGAGTCTGCTCTACATGTATATAGTAACAGTGATGCTCTACATGTGTATAGTAACAGTGAGTCTGCTCTACATGTATATAATAACAGTGAGTCTGCTCTACATGTATATAGTAACAGTGAGTCTGCTCTGCATGTATATAGTAACAGTGAGTCTGCTCTACATGTATATAGTAACAGTGAGTCTGTTCTACATGTATATAGTAACAGTGAGTCTGCTCTACATGTATATAGTAACAGTGAGTCTGCTCTACATGTATATAGTAACAGTGAGTCTGCTCTACATGTATATAGTAACAGTGAGTCTGCTCTACATGTATATAGTAACAGTGAGTCTGTTCTACATGTATATAGTAACAGTGAGTCTGCTCTACATGTATATAGTAACAGTGAGTCTGCTCTACATGTATATAGTAACAGTGAGTCTGCTCTACATGTATATAGTAACAGTGAGTCTGCTCTACATGTATATAGTAACAGTGAGTCTGCTCTACATGTATATAGTAACAGTGAGTCGGCTCTACATGTATATAGTAACAGTGAGTCTGCTCTACATGTATATAGTAACAGTGAGTCTGTTCTACATGTATATAGTAACAGTGAGTCTGCTCTACATGTATATAGTAACAGTGAGTCTGCTCTACATGTATATAGTAACAGTGAGTCTGCTCTACATGTATATAGCAACAGTGAGTCTGCTCTACATGTATATAGTAACAGTGAGTCTGCTCTACATGTATATAGTAACAGTGAGTCTGCTCTACATGTATATAGTAACAGTGAGTCTGCTCTACATGTATATAGTAACAGTGAGTCTGCTCTACATGTATATAGTAACAGTGAGTCTGCTCTACATGTATATAGTAACAGTGAGTCTGCTCTACATGTATATAGCAACAGTGAGTCTGCTCTACATGTATATAGTAACAGTGAGTCTGCTCTACATGTATATAGTAACAGTGAGTCTGCTCTACATGTATATAGTAACAGTGAGTCTGCTCTACATGTATATAGTAACAGTGAGTCTGCTCTACATGTATATAGTAACAGTGAGTCTGCTCTACATGTATATAGTAACAGTGAGTCTGCTCTACATGTATATAGCAACAGTGAGTCTGCTCTACATGTATATAGTAACAGTGAGTCTGCTCTACATGTATATAGTAACAGTGAGTCTGCTCTACATGTATATAGTAACAGTGAGTCTGCTCTACATGTATATAGTAACAGTGAGTCTGCTCTACATGTATATAGTAACAGTGAGTCTGCTCTACATGTATATAGTAACAGTGAGTCTGCTCTACATGTATATAGTAACAGTGAGTCTGCTCTACATGTATATAGTAACAGTGAGTCTGCTCTACATGTATATAGTAACAGTGAGTCTGCTCTACATGTATATAGTAACAGTGAGTCTGCTCTACATGTATATAGTAACAGTGAGTCTGCTCTACATGTATATAGTAACAGTGAGTCTGCTCTACATGTATATAGTAACAGTGAGTCTGCTCTACATGTATATAGTAACAGTGAGTCTGCTCTACATGTATATAGTAACAGTGAGTCGGCTCTACATGTATATAGTAACAGTGAGTCTGCTCTACATGTATATAGTAACAGTGAGTCTGTTCTACATGTATATAGTAACAGTGAGTCTGCTCTACATGTATATAGTAACAGTGAGTCTGCTCTACATGTATATAGTAGCAGTGAGTCTGCTCTACATGTATATAGTAACAGTGAGTCTGCTCTACATGTATATAGTAACAGTGAGTCTGCTCTACATGTATATAGTAACAGTGAGTCTGCTCTACATGTATATAGCAACAGTGAGTCTGCTCTACATGTATATAGCAACAGTGAGTCTGCTCTACATGTATATAGCAACAGTGAGTCTGCTCTACATGTATATAGTAACAGTGAGTCTGCTCTACATGTATATAGTAACAGTGAGTCTGCTCTACATGTATATGGTAACAGTGAGTCTGCTCTACATGTATATAGTCAGGGGTGGATCCATGATTTATGAAGTGGGGGGAAGGGGCGAAACATAATTTGAAAAAATACATTTCAATGATATAATGAGAACTACATAATATATAGCATTAATGTTCACAACATTCTGCATGGGTACTGCCTAGCCAATTCATCTACAACTACTTCTCAATATTTTGGTGAAAAAATTGCATAGACAAACCATTGCGTCTCTCTTGTGTCATGGTGCTTCGCAAGGGTGATTTGATATGCTTTAGCATACTAATAGAAAGTTCATACCCACAACTTGTCACTGGCAAAGTACCCATCAGCAAAAATAAAGTACGAATATAATTATTGGGGGAAAAATCTTTGTCTGGTTTCTGGTTGACAGCATTTTCTGGCAAGTTGACTTAACAGTGATGCTTGAAGTTTTTCGCTTCATTTTTGTTTCCATAACTGAAGCCCTGAATCCAGGCACTCTGGTGGGAAGATTATCTCTGTACAACTGTAGAATACTACCTTCAATCACTTCACTGCTTAAATCATAAGAATCAGCAGAAACAATTGAGATGGTAATAGCTTGTTGGAATCAGTATTATTTTTTTACTTAGAATTATCAAATCGAGTCAGTGATCAAGTGATCTTGCAAGGGAATGGTTAGATTGCAGCAGTAATATTCCTGGTAGTTTGTGGCTGTTGTATTACTTCGATGTTGCTGCTTAGATGCAAGTCTTGACATAGACTCTTCAATACCTATTGTCTGGGCCATTCCCTTTGCTGCAGTGTACATTTTTGCATGAAATGTCTCCACTTCTGTGCGAAGCCGTTTCACATTTTTAAATTACCATTTCCACTTCCTGGTAAGCCCCCGCTACATCAATGTATCGACCTTGAAGTTTAATATTTAATCCTCTTGTGTACTCCAAAACCTTCTTCGTGATTTCTAAGGCTACAAGAAATTGAAATTGAGATAAAGCCAAGAGTAGTGATCAAGCATCTGATCTGGATTCTCTGTTCCCCCAGTACTCTTGGCAATTGACTTCAAAGAACTGACAATGGCAATGTAAAGATCAGTGAAAACCTGAAAAGCCTCATGGCGTTCCACCCACCTGGTGCAACATAGTGATTTTAGAGTTTTTCTTCTTTCTTCAGGTATAGTATCTTCTATCCATTTCGCTGCCTTTTAGGGGAATTGGAAAAAAACAAACTACATTGTCTGCCACTTCCATCATATTGCCAACATCTCTTATGGACAACATTTCACTATGCACACATTTAACTTGTGGGATGCACAATGTGCATAGAGAGCTTTAGGATTGCTGACATTATTTTTGATGCAGCTCCTCTTGACCTACCAGCCATTGCACCAGCACCATCAAATGCCTGGCCTCTCAACAAGTGTGGATCTAACTGCCAATTAGTAAGCTGACCAAGAATATCATTGGCAATTGCCTCGCATGTGACACTAGAAAGACACTCACGTAAGCCTAAAAACTTTTCTTGTGGCTTTCCATCATTAACGTATCTTATGCTGATGGCTAGCTTTTCATCATTTGCAGAATCTGTTGTTTCATCTGCAATAATAGAAAAGAACCTAGCTTCCCGCACCTTCGTCAACATTTTACTCCGAATTAGATCTCCACAGATTCCTATCATCTGATTTTGAGTTTCTTTGCTAATATATGTAGCCTGGCACTTGCTGTTTCCAAATGTTACTTCAAGAATTGATCACCTGCATCAACTCGAAACTTCAACAGAGCTTTGAAGTTCCCCATGTTCTCACTACTATTTAGCTCCAGAAGTCCATCGTCTAGCTGAATCCTAAAAGCCAATCCTTGCTGCCCACAAAAGATAACTGTGGCTGCAATAGATCTTAGTTTCAGCCGGTTTTCAGCTACAAGTTTAGCTTTGTGGCAGCAAATTTGCTGATCTACTGACAATTATGTATTTTCTTGAATTGCACAGAATGCCAGTGCTTTTTACAGCTATTTGATGTGATAGCCTTTCCATAGACTTTGTAGAAAAATGCTCCTTCAATATTTCTTTTGCTCTCTTCAAATTTTTTAAAGGCCGCTGAAACAAGACCCCCTAACTCTTGTGCAGGTGATTCACTCAGTGCAAAAAGAGCACTAAATTTGCAGATTCCTCCATCATCTGAAATAGAAAATGTGAGGCCATTGTATTGATCTAGCCAGCTATTATGAAACCTGCGGTCATGATCATCAAATTTGTGGACAGGGAATACATATTTTTTATCTGGCACAAAATTATGCTTCAAGAGCTACTTGTATGCCTTCGCTTAGTCTCTAACCTCACCTGATTCAATGGAAGGATCAATAAGTCATTGTCGAAGAACTGCATTCACCTGATTCAATAGCAAGACCAATGGTCAATAGCAAGACCAATGGTCAATACCAAAGAACTGCTTTCATCCTCAAAATCACATTGACTTGATTGAGTATCAGTGGTATCAGCAGTGGATTTGTAATTTGAGTTCAATTAGTTCACCAAATTAGAATGGCTACAATCATTGGTGGATGCTTCTTCAGAAGAGACGGTTGGAACAGATCTACCTTCATCACTACATGCCACAAAAATTTAACTAAAGCTTTGCTAAAAATTTAAATAACACAATAGACATACGCTTTGTTGAAGGAATGTTGAATGTTCATGCTCTTAGCAGCTGGTCCTTTAGACTTGGCTCTCTTAGACATCTCAGAAGTTGCATGTGGTCAAAGGTCCCAAAGGTCATGAGCATGCTTATGCTTTGAACACTTGGGTAGATGGCAAGCAGCTAGCTAACACCTAAGGATGTCACCCTTAGGTGTTAACCAGCTGCAAAGTGTGACAATCACCCACAAATTAGAAAGTGCATGATTGAATTTGCAAGATCAGATTTGCCAACCCCCCAAAAATTGGAAAGTGGAGACTCTGCCATCACCAGCACTGAGTGGAGACCCTGCCATCAGTGGAGATCCTGCCATCACCAGCACAGAGTGGAGACCCTGCCATCGCCACCACAGAGTGGAGATCCTGCCATCACCACCACAGAGTGGAGATCCTGCCATCACCACCACAGAGTGGAGATCCTACCATCACCATCACAGAGTGGAGATCCTGCCATCACCACCACAGAGTGGAGATCCTACCATCACCATCACAGAGTGGAGATCCTGCCATCACCAGCACTGAGTGGAGACCCTGCCATCACCAGCACTGAGTGGATAACCTGCCATCACCAGCATAGATTGGCACAATTGGCAAGGTTGGACAAACTTGTTTCCTAGCAACCACTGGTCAAGTTTCTACCAAGTCTACAGACGGTGTGCAATAGCTCCTCATGTTCACATCACGCCATGCAGGATGTCAAAATAGTCACAAGAACACCAACTGGCCATGGGGTGCTTTTGGGTGAGCGTGGGACACCTTTGTATTCCTCTGTACACACTAATTACCAGCACATATCCTGCGCAGCATCCACTCAACAATGGAGGACATGGTTCCCTGTGCACTCTGCGAACTTACCGGCACAGAGTTCAATATGCACACAGTTAAGATCATATCACATGGCAAAAACATGAATAATTCATGAGGAGACACTTGAAATGGAAACAATTTTAGCTATAAACAACACGAAAAAGATCAATGTAAAACACAAATTAACAACAATACCAAATTCAACACAACAAAACAATAAAAAAACCTAAAAACAACATGGTATTCACCTCTTCATTGTCAAAGAGTGCAAGCATTCGGACGTTTGTATCATTATCCTTTTGACCGGCTTGCATTAGACCCTTGTAATATGTTAATCAAGGAGAATAAGGGTTAATTACATAGAATAAGAGTTAATTACATACACGTGCTGTACAAATATCTCAATATGTTTGCAGTCTCCAGTTGGCGCTCTCCTGAAGGCCTGTGTAGCAGTTCATCAAGTTATCAATACGAGGAGCAAAAATTAACTCTTGGAAAGCTCCACCCAACGTCTATGGAATTATACAGACATTAAAACATACACAGGTCACACATACACAATAATTACAACAAAACACGATAATGACAACACACAATAAGTACAACAACACACGATAATTACAACAAAACACGATAATTATAACAACACACGATAAGTACAACAACAGAACAATTACAACCACAAAACACGATAATTACAACAAAACAATAATTACAACAACAAAACACGATAATTACAACAAAACAATAATTACAACAACAAAACACGATAATTACGACAAAACAATAATTACAACAAAACACGATAATTACGACACACGATAAGTACAACAAAAAATGATAATTACAACAACAAAACACAATAATCACAACAACAAAACATGACAATCACAACAAAACACAATAATTACAACAACAAAACTTGATAATTACAACTACAAAAACCATAATTACAAAACAAAACACGATAATTACACCAACAAAACCCCAATATTAACATATTTACAACACAATAATTACAACAAAACACGATAATTACAACAACAAAACACAATAAGTATAACAAAACATGATAATTACAACAAAACAATAATTACAACAACAAAACACGATAATTACAACAAAACACAATAATTACAATTACTACAAAAAACATGATAATTACAACAAAACATAATAATTACAACAAAACACGAAAATTACAACAACAAAACACGATAATTGCAACAACAAAACACGATAATTACAACAAAACAATAATTAGAACAAAACAATAATTACAAGAACATAACTAGATAATTACAACAAAACACGATAATTACAACAAAATACGATAATTACAACAAAACACGATAATTTCAAGAACAAAACACTATAAGTACAAGAACAAAACACGATAATTATAACAAAACAATAATTACAACACGATAATTACAACAAAACAATAATTACAACATGATAATTACAACAAACAAATAATTACGAAAACAAAACAAGATAATTACAATACAAAATACGATAATTACAACAAAACACGATAATTAAAACAACACGATAATTACAACAAAACACTATAATTACAACAACAAAACACGATAATTACAACAAAACAATAATTACAACACGATAATTACAATACGATAATTACAACAACAAAACACGATAATTACAACAAAACACGTTAATTACAACAAAACAATAATTACAGCAAGATAATTACACCAACAAAACAATAATTACAACAAAACATTAAAAAATTATGCCAAGGTAACAATGAGACAAATACAATTATGGCCCTCAGGACATTCACTTGGGCAACTATTTTTGTTAAAAACAGTGAGAATAAATGGATGCAGACCATTCAGTGGCGGATGTAGAAGGGATTGACTGGTCTCATTCGAGACCCCCTTTTCTCTAATGTCCCAAACTCCAACTAAACAACAAACCTGCAATGCTTTTTGCCTTTTCTTGCTTATTGCTTTTTCTTTTAGCTATATAGCTATGTTTACTCTGGCTGACCCATAGTCTGCAAAGTGGGGGAAACATTGGGGTATGGCTACACCAGACTAAACCTTACCTTTATCCTCGTTCCAAATGTTCAGCACCTGGTTAATATCCAAGAGAGATTTACTGTCGACTGCTGTAACCCACCAAAATATCTTACTCATGGCTCAGTCAAAGTTAAAGGCTTTTTTCCAAGCCACCCCAGGCTCCCCTGCAGCTAAGTCTAAACTGAGCAGTGATTGAGAATATCATGCTATTGAATAGATTACTCACTTAGTATATACTAGTACTAGCTAGCTATAGTACTTGCAGCCAGCCACTACGGTTAGCTAGTAGAATCATAAATTTCCACATTTAATGCATAGGAAACAAAAAAGGACCAATAAGAACACCACTTTTCCCTAGCTGTGGTACCTGTCACTCTTCCTGGGTCTCCTGCTTCAGTCCATTGTCTCCTCCGAGCCCTCTGTGTCTCTGATTCTCACACAGCCCTCTGTGTTCTGTCACAGAGCACTCTCTATCTCTGTCTCCCATCCAGCCCTCTCTGTGTGTGTCTCTCACCCAGTCCTCTCTGTGTGTGTCTCCCACCCAGCCCTCGGGCTCTGTGTCTGTGTTTCTCCCGCTGGATTAGAACTTTTTTCTAATCGAGAATACAGCTCCGTCGTGTTGCACTCCGTTGCGTTTGAGGTTCACAACACCACGCAACGTCACGCTCGGACGCAACGCTCTGCTCGGCCAGTGTCGTGTTGTGAACCAGCCCTGAGGCTGCGCTATTACTGCCTTAATGTTCCACTTCTGTCCTGCCCTCTCATTCCGCATCTCACAGCAGTGTTGCCATATTTTTTTTGGTAATTTCCAAATTATTCGCCTGTGTTATCAATTTTTTTTGGCAACCAAAAATCCAAACAACAATTTCATGAGAAATAACATACTAAAGTGTGTTCATAGCATTTACACATGTCTTTAATAGTTCAGTGTTCGGTTTAAATTCGTAGAATTTTTGAGGAACATTGAATTGTACTGTTAAAAGTGAATTTAATCCTTTCACTGGCAGATTTACGGAGGACTTTTTACAAAAATTGACACAATTTCACATAATTTTTTAATAGAGGACCACATGAAGACAAGTACCCAACATCTATCAGGTGACAGCTGATGCATGAAGGGACGTTATGGTAAATTTTAGTTGCTTAGCAACAAACCACAGAAATGAGATATGTTATAAGAGACAGGAAGTAAAATAAAAGGGTTTATATCGGGGTTATATCATCTCAATTTCATATTACCATATTACACATGAAACCAGCAATGTTAGCCGGTCAACTTTTGGTCAACAACAACTACTGTTTGTCAACAACAATTTTTTGGTTGATTATAACAAACCACAAAGATGTGAATATCATTATAAGTTGAAAAAGGCTATTTCAGCTCGTTTTCATACACATGAAATCAGCAATGTTAGCTAGTCAACGTTTGGTAGTCAACGTTTGGTCAACAACAACTATTTGTCAACAACATTTTTATATCAAATCACAAAGATGTGAATAGCATAACAAAGAGGAAGTAAGGGCTAGTGTCCATAGTACTGAAAAATAAATAAAAGTATGTGCAAAGTGTGCATAACATAATTATAAATAAATATAGATAAAAAAATAAAAGGGCAATGCTTGGCACTGTGAAGGTCTGCATGTTCAGCATAACTCAGACAAACACATCATGCTACATTATAAAAAATATATATATATATATATAATAGCCTATCCTCCAACCCTGTCTTCTCCTCTGCTGCTTCCTCATCCTCCTCCAGGTCCACGAGTGAAACTACCTTCCAAGGAGAAATACTTCCTATTATTATGCTAGTTACTAGGCTTTACTATACAACTCTTATCTATTCTTACCTTGGGGGAAGTCTTCATGATCATCACTATCGTCTGAAGCTTCGCTTGGCAGAGTAGGGCAACCTATACTTTGAAAACTTACTTCGTGGTCGGTGCCAACAGCTTCTGTTATAGCTGCCATAGCATCACCGTCAACTATGCCACTTTCCAGGTAAGCACAGACACCTTCTTCCTCTTCTTCACTAACGTCAATCTCGGACAGGCCGAAGTCATCCTCAAATAGGAAGTCTTAACGCTTTGTCTCTACTAAAGCGGGTCGCCATTTCTTCTTCGAGACCGGGAATGAACCGGAAGTGATGTTTGCTGGCTACCTTTCCTCATTCCGTATTTTCCAGATATTCAGGGGTATATTAGAGGCATGCTTTAGGAAGTTTATACCCGCGAACGGTTAATTTTTTACGAATTTTTTCGTCGCGACTAATCAGTTTTCGCGACTTAAGGGGGACCGTCTGTGCATTTTTTTATTTATTTTTTAAACCTGTGGTTACAACTTTAGAGCTCAGTAGATTCTGCAAACTTCATGGTATGGACTTGATATATAGCTCAAAAGATAGGTCTCTCTGTGTGCTCTCTTTTGATACTAAAATATGTTTCATAGGTATAACTATAGGCAAGTTACTAGACCCTAAAGAGGAGGGACCACAAAAACCTGAATCGCTCCAACCTCCATAGAAACCACTCTGAGTTGCGAAGTGCAAAAAAATTAAAAATGGTACAAGTGGCTAGAGGAAGCTCTAGAGTACGCAATGAGTATATTGAGTAGGCGTGAAAAATTTATTACCTAGGTCAAGCGGCGGTTGGAAAATTGAAGGCGTTGACAAGGCGACGCTTTGTCAACGCCTTCAATTTTCCAACCGCGCGCTTGACCAGGTAATAAATTTTTCACGCCTACTCAATATACTCATTGTGTACTCTAGAGCTTCCTCTAGCCACTTGTACCATTTTTAATTTTTTTGCACTTCGCAACTCAGAGTGGTTTCTATGGAGGTTGGAGCGATTCAGGTTTTTGTGGTCCCTCCGCTTTAGGGTCTAGTAACTTGCCTATAGTTATACCTATGAAACATATTTTAGTATCAAAAGAGAGCACACAGAGAGACCTATCTTTTGAGCTATATATCAAGTCCATACCATGAAGTTTGCAGAATCTACTGAGCTCTAAAGTTGTAACCACAGGTTAAAAAAAAATTTAAAAAAAGTGCAGATGTCCCCCCTTAAGTCGCTTATGCCAGTGAAAGGGTTAATGTAGAAATTCCTGGAGAGTGGTTTTTAAATAGGCTACACATGGTATGATATGCATGAAATGTCAAACAATTTTCTAATGATGAAAAATCCAAACATTTATTGATAAAATCCAAACAGAAAATTTAATGGAGCGACTGTGGATGCCACAGAAGCCGGAGAAGATTTTGTCTGAGGTCCACCTATAATTATATGTGGACACTTTTCCCCCATCGTAATTTAGTTGAAATGTTATCTATTATTAAAGGGAAGCATACATACATGCATATATACACACATGCACACATTTGTATATACATATATACATTAATATAATTTGTGGAAGTGATGCATATTTTTGGGCCTTCATGTGGCTTTTTATGATAGCTGTTTTGTGTAAATTTAACGGCACACACACACACAAACTATATCAGAGTTTTACTACAGAACTATCCCTTAAATTCAAATAATATTGGAAACCAAAAACAGCCATCTTCCTTACCTTTTGTTACTCTGCCCACAGCGATGGGAAGTGACAAGGCATTGTGCACTGTTGTGTGTTTCTGTGTGTGTGTGTTTCTCAATAATAATGGCTTGGCAAATCTAAATTTAACTTGTAGGCAGATTAATTTATTTTCGTTCCTGTCCAGAAGTATATATATATCTTTGACAACACTCACTCCAGGGGACAAGGAGGCCTGGCCAAGCATCAGCATCTTATCTTCCGAAGCTTGTTAACGTGGTTCTCAAGTCAGAAGTCCACTAATTTTATTTATTTAAAATGGTGGGGTTGTTTTTGGTGTTGTTTTTCGCAATTTGAGTTAAGGGGCAAGGCATAGTTTTTCCAGTCTGGCACCATATTCGAAGACCCTTTACCTTACTAGGTGCTTGTCTGATGACAGAAGAAGGTAAAGGGTCACCTCCCTTGGTCATGGTACAATGGGATGATGAACATTGTTTGAGTTGGTGTAGGTCTACGTTTAGGTACCTCGCTCTGTTACCCCTATCCTGTCACTACTGAGCTAAGGGGGGAGGGGAGGGGCATGGCTTAAGTTGCAGAAAAAGTGAGGATTGTCACAATTGCCCCGCACATGACATTCGCACCAATGGCTCTCACCGCAGCTCACATCCTATCCATATTGGAGCCTTTTGGTATCAGTCGCATTTGGTGGAAAGCACTCTGGCAGCATCGGGGAAGTGCCATGCAGAGAGGCAACATGTTTGCACCAACTGGCGAGCACTTTGTTTATTATTGTTTTCTCCATATAAAAAATAACCCAAGCTTATTATGAGTATTACGTCATAGTTATGTTCTATGATCAATTGAAGAAAGAGAAAAAGGATCTAATGGAGGGAGGGAGGGAGTTCGTGTGATGGCAGAGGGAACAAAAGAAGACGGCATGGCTGGTGCAGGAGAAGGGAATTAAGATGGTTGATGGATTGTGGTGATGAGAGGGTATGTCAGGAGTTGGGGCTGATTGGGCGTCAGGAGGAAAGTTGGTATGGTTGCTTTATATATATTTCATAGAGGAAACTGAGTGCATCTGTTTGAGAGAGTAGGAAATTGAGTGAAGAGGAGGAGGCATAATCACAAGTCACCTGATGAGTACAGAGTCTCAGTGTAGTACTTAGAGTTGTTACATTGCAGTACCGTGATAGATGAGAAAGAACTAGTGTAACGTCAAGTCTGAGTTGAAGATGTGGCACTGGGAGAAATGAAAGTGGATCAAGAAGAGAGAAGGCAAGCTAAGATGAGAGGAAGGGTGCTTGGGAGGGAGGTGATTGGATATTGGAGAAGTGGGATGGGGAGGGCAGACCGATGCCCTTGATCATGGCTAGTGGAGGATGGCGATGATCACTTATACCAGAGACCTGAGGGAAAGAAGAGTCCCTTGAGGTGGCCGATTGTAAGTGGTAGGTAGCCGAGGGATTTTGTAAGGAGGGAGGCCTGGTCTCATTGCGGTGGTAGGGGTATGGAAGTAGGTTATAACAGAAAGGGTTTATAAGGGTGGCTGGTTTGGTGAGGTAAGCTTTGGAATAGGGCGACGATTGGAAAAGAACTTTTTGATGCAGTGGTGGTAGAGTGAAATAGGTGGAAGAGTTTGATTTAGTAAAGAGGGATTTTGAGGTGTTTGTGAGAAAAGGGGAAACATGAGGAACAGAAAAATTACAGGGGGTACTGATCGACACTTACAGTTGGGGTAGCTAGGTTCAGTGAATCTGATGGTGAAGACTTGGAAGGTGGGAGGGCTGATGAGAGGGAGGAAACAGTTTCTTGCATGATGTCCAATTCTGCTTGAACAGGGAAGGGTGGCTAACGAATCCGAGGTGTTGCAAAACTCGAGTGAGAGTGTCTTGAAATTAGTTTACAGATTTCGTACTTCGCAACAATGGTGAGCAATACAAGGCTGAAGCTTTAACACAGTGTGGATATGTTTAAGCAAGTGTGGAATTGACACAGTTCAGTGAGACCAGCATGGCACACTGCACAACAACAGCCGCCTGTAGGGCTTTCTTCTTCTTGTCCTCACTCTTCTTGAATCCTTGGCCTTTCTGTTTAAAATACTTCTCTTTTCTCTTCCCCATAACTCAACAGCGTGATACTTTCAAGTATTCTGGCGAACTGACTAAAAAACACGTGACCTAAAAAAAACGTGCTCGACTTAGCGGTTGCGCCTGCCTGGCCAATTCATTGCGCAAACCACTGGTAAGGGTCTCCATGAAATTGGCAACATTTTGATATATTATAAAAACTGTATTTTGAGTAGGCGATCATCGCCAACCCCCCGACTGTAGCCAGTGAGACTGAGAGAGAACCTCCTTCGAATGTGAAGTGAAATGAAATGAAATGGAAAAATAATGCACTGTATAAAAATGGCTCTATCTTTTGATGCATATATTCACTTGCTCTGAAACTTGAAACTCAAACTCCAGACATGTTATGAACCCTTTTGGGCTCAAAAAATAAATTAAAAAAATATGCGTTTTCAGCCCTCTTCCCCCCTTAAGGGTCAAAAATCCAAACAGATTGGATAAAATCCAGCACTATGGCAACACTGCATCTGCACTGCACATCCTTGTCCACTTTTTCTGCTGCTTCTTCGTCAAGTGCTTCAATTGATTTTGAGTGTGACGATATTGGCTTGCTTCTGCGCTCAATGCCACAAACAGATATCCTGAATTTGGCTCCAGAGTGCAAGTATATTCACTTTTAGTTAATTAATTTCAGCCTGATAGTTCCTTTACTTTTCCAAGTAGTTATTTAGATGGCTGTAATAGGTCTTGTCAACATAATTAATTGGCTGAAAACCCTTGGTTTGTTTAGTAAAGTAGAAGATGGAATATTTTGTTTGCCATGTGTTCTCTTTGCTACAAAGGGTTTGGGTCATTTTGTATGTAATGGATTTAATGCATGGTCTAGGAAACCTAAAAAGTTTGCCAGTCACAACTGTATGCAGTACCATCAGCTGGCTTTAGCTCGGGCAGATGCATTAAAGTCTTCCCATGTATGTCCAGAGTCTTCTATTAAGAATCGTTTACTGCATATAGATGAGGGTAACATAGCAACAAAATAAGATGTATGGCTGATGCAATACTTCTTTATGACAAGCAATGTATAGCTATTCGAGGACACAGATATGATAGTACGGTTGATTCTGAGGTCAACAGAGGGAATGTTTTAGCACTTCTAGAATACTCTGTGAGGTCAGGAAATGTTGTATTAGCCAAGCATTTGAAAAATGCCAACTTATACTAGCAAAACTATCCAAAATCAACTCATTGAGTTGCATAGGTGGTCATATTAGAGTTAGTATAATACAGGAAATTAAACAAGCTAAATATTAATCTATTGTTAGTGATGAAGTCGTTGATATATCTAGTAAGGAGCAGGTGTCAGTAGTGTTAAGATTTGTAGATATTAATTGTAATATAAGAAAAGAATTCTTAGATTTCATAAGTACAGAAAGGATCACTGGAGAGGTTTTGGCCCATGCAATAAAAGAAGCACTGAACAAGTTTGACTTAGACTTTGAAGATTGTACGGGGCAAGGCTATGATGGTGCTAGCAATATGTCTAGTGCAAGGGCTGTGCAAGGTCATCTTTTGACAGAAAATCCTAAAGCCACATATATCCAATGTAATAGTCACGTGCTGAATTTGTGTATTGTTGAAGCTTGTAGTTACCTCCTATTCATAATATGAATTCTACTGTTACTGAGACACCATACTTCTTCCATTATAGTGCGTAATGGCAACTATTTCTTGAGAAAGTAATTGATAAGGAAACTAGCGTTGTTAAAGTTAAGGAACTTTGTAGAACAAGAATTTATTGGCATGAAGCTTATGAAATTTTTTATGTCAATTCCTTGTAACTGCAATGGAAGCAATTGCAGAATGTGATCCTAAATATGGGGATATGAACTGGAGTACGAAAACAATTGTGTCAGCCAATGGCTTGCTCAAGATGTACCTTTCCTTTCCTTTTATCATCTATTTCATAGCAACATAGATTCTATGTCTATTATAAAACCTATAAGTGTAAAATTACGAAAGAAAAGTAGTGTTATAGTTAAAGCTTATATGGATGTTAAAGACGTACTGAATAAACTTTGGGCTGTTTCGTCAAAGTGAGGAAATGTTACATTCATTGTATGTGCAAGCTGAAGCTACAGCTCATGATGGTTCCTGAAGTCCCACGTGTATCTGCTCGACAAACTTACAGAAATAATGTGGAGTACAGTTCTGTGGAAAAATGCTAGCGAAGAACTGTTTGCTTCCTTTATTGGACCACTTAGTTCAACCAATGAATGATTGGTTTGGTAAGACTCAAACAGTAGCAGCCAATTTAATCAATCTTGTACCTTCTATAAGCACTACTCGGGATGATATATCTTCAGAGGACTTGATTTCTTTATATAATGATGACTTGCCAAGTACTGGACTTGTGTCTACTGAAATGTGGAGACAGAGGGCAAACTGGTAGAGTCAAGATGCTGACAAGCAGCCATCCACCCTTCAATCAGCTCTGAAAGAGTGTGACAAGGATTACTTTCCTAACCTTTACATACTGCTGTGCATCGCATGTACTATCCCAGTCACATCATGTGGGAACGATGGGGCCAATAGTATCTTAGTAACCTTAAAACTTTCTTACGTAGTAGTAGTATGGTGCAGGACAGATTATCCGCATTGAAATTGATGCATACTCATTATAGTTTTCCTGTTGATCTTGATGATGTTGTTGATAGATATAAACTTAAATGTAATAGGACAATAGCTTCCTTTTTTTCTCCAATTATGGACCCTTGGACTTCATGATTCAGATTCACAATTTATATATATATCATTGTGATAACCAATCATAATAACTTTGATTTGTTGTTCATATATTCACTGTAATTTAGTCTTCTCTCTACAGTTTGTATATGCTATATTTGATATAATATATCATTTTATAAAAAAAGCCCCCCTCCCACACACACACACCCAAGAATTCCTAGATCCACCCGTGGACCATGTCCACTAACTTTGACCTTTCAAAAAATAATATACTGTTCCTGGTGCTTGACTGGGAGACTCTGTACTTATAAGGGAGGATTCTCTGACAGTAGGTGCAAAAATTAAACAGCAAACACACCTACAGACTTAGTAGCTAAGAATGCACGTTTTCTTCTGTTAGTTTTCTTTGTGGGACCTAGCCTAGTCCAGTAACAACAAGTTAGTTGCCTTTAGGAAAACTGATTGCATTTTACATCCCTAGATCTTTGATTATTATTTCCCTAACTTTCTCAATTAATAAAGGAGCAAACATAGCATTGATTTGGAGTTTTGGGGGGGTGGGGTGGTATTTTAGGGAAAACAAAAATAACTCGCTCATGGGAAAGAAAGCTCTACGGTGCTTTAAAAATTTAACTACTATAATTATAGAAGCTATAGTTAAGTAATTCCTTTCAGTGTAAAGTTCTGTGTGTTTTTTCCCACCTATTACAAAAATGATTATAAAATCTGATTATGCATTAGTTTTCTACCCAAGATCTACAACTGCTGGCAGGAGAGAAACTCAGGAATGCTTCCTGTAAGCATTACTCTTGCCTTGATGAACCTTTTAAGTATAGGGTTAGTCAAACTATCTAACTAGTGCACTTTCAATACAGAATTTGGGAAGGCTGTGGCTTCTAAGAATAGCTATAGCTCTAGCAGCCACTGCTGGTCTAGGATTAGTGCTACAAAGCAAGCACACTGATGAACCAGCAATGTGGTTTCAGGACCACATCACATTCTTGTATAGACTAGATTTCCATTCTAGCTTTGGGTGCAACACATCACTGGACACAAATTGGTGTACTTTTATTATTATTATTATTATTATTGTTGTTGTTGTTGTTGTTGTTGTTGTTGTTCGGTTGCTGTTGCTGTTGTTGTTGTTGCTGCTGCTGTTGCTGTTGCTATTGTTGTCGTTGTTGTTGTTGTCATCATTGTTGCTGTCGTTGTTGTTGTTGTCGTCATCGTCATTGTTGTCACTGTTGTCGTTGTCGTTGTTGTTGTAGTTGTTGTTGTTGCTGCTGCTGCTGCTGCTGTTGCTGTTGGACATGAGCTAATGGACTGCAGAGCAAGGATAAAGACAGAGGAACCAGGAAACTTCCCCCAGGATTCGAAGTACAAGAGGAAGAGGAACCTGTAATACATCACGTGCTTCAACTGTCATCAGAAGGGCCACTATTCTGCAAATTGTCAACAGAATGCACTCTTCTGCATGGAGAGGAGGGTCAATTACAATGGAACATCAGTGATAATAGAGCAAACAGTCAGACCATGGGATCACCATAACCAGGTTAGGTAGAAGGTCATGTTGATGATATTTTGTTGGAGACAGGCTGCTCCAGAAGTCTGGTAAGGAGTGAGCTGGTGCAAATGAAAAGTTTCTCGAGGGAGAAGTGGTGGCCATTCGATGTGCACAGGGAGACACTCTGTCCTACCCATTAGCACCGATTCCGGTTCAGGTGGAGGAACACACCTTTGAGGTGGAGGCTTCTGTATCAAGCACCAGCAATGTCCATGTTGCTAGAGGGATGGATGTATAGAGTTTATGACACTTCTTGGGAGTGAACATATGAAGCCTACAGATGATGCAATGTTTGTAACAATGAGGGCACAGGACAAGCAACAGCTAAAAGAAGAGATGGAGTGTGTGAAATGACAGAAGAGGTCAGGTGTAGAGGCAACTCCATTGGTGGAACTAACTGACCAGGACAGAGATGAGGATCCAGATGAACCTCATGGTACATTCATGTCCCACCTCCCTGATGATTTGTTCCCAGCAGGTTGAGTTGAAGAATCGTCTGACAAGGTGTGAGAAGCGTACAGGACAATAGGAGATATCAGGAAGAGAGAGGCACTGGCAGAGAGGAGGGAGCAGAGCTACAACTCACAGGGGTGTGCATTATTTCACAAGTTAAGCTACGGCAGTTGCAAGAAATGAATGTTACTTTGGAAGCCACCCGGAAGTCAACAGAGGGTCGCCCTTCAGCCATAGGGTAGGTTTCTTCAGGAAAGATGGACTGCCATACCAGCACTGGAGCCCTCCTGGGCACCACCCAGAGACAATGGGATGAGAACAGCTTGTCCTTCTAAAACAGTGTCGAGGTACTGTATTCAAACTCTCTTACTTTATTCCCCTTGCAGTTCACCTCAGCCAGCAAGCAGGATCCTTCTACTGGCCTATACTGTACGAGTCATGGCAGATTACTGCTGGAGTTGTAGGACCTGTCAGAAGGCTGCACCTCAGGGAAGTCATTGAGCACCCCTCATTCCCCTACCAGTGATAGAGGAACCATTACAGATGATTGCAATGGACATTGTGTGGGCACTCCCCAGAAGTCACTCAGAAAGAGATACATCCTGGTGATATACGATTGTGCCACCCCCCATTACCCTGAGACCTTTCCCCTTAGATCTATTGACACAGAGTGTGTAGCAGAAGAACTGGTCCACCTCTTCTCCAGAGTAGGTAAGGGAAATACTCACAGATCAGGGCAGCAAATTCACATCACAGTTGCTCACAGAAATCTATCAGATGCTACATGTTCATCCTATCTATACGACACCATACCATCCAGACTCATGAGATGGTTGAACATTTTAACCAGACCCTGAAGCCTATGCTATGTGAGGCAGATGAGAAGAGCAGTGACAGTATTATCACACATGTGTTGATAATGAGGGAGAGGCTTGAGCTGATTCCAGTGTGCTGGTCAAAGAGAATATGACTACGGCAAGAGAGAGCCAGAAGGCCAGGTAAGACAAGAATTCTAGGGAGCGCGAGTTCAAGCCAGATAACCCGGTACTTGTACTGTTGCCCACCTCTACTCACAAGTTAGTGGCAGGGACCCTACTATGTTGTGAAACAAGTAGAGCAAGTTGATTACATGGTGGAGATAGAGTGTCATAGAAAGAAATACAGGATGAACAAGTTAAGATTGTTTGTATCCCGTATGCAGAGGAAGCCCATGATGTGGATGTGGTGGACGATGTACCAGTGTGAAAAGAGGAAATACACAAACGATCGGAGAACACCTCACCAAACAACAGAAAATGGAGAACAGTCAGCTACTGGAAAAGTGTTCCGGAATGAACCCGGGAAAACAAACTTGATCAGGCATGATCTTATCTTGGGTTCTACTCAACCGATTCGACTTCCTCCTTACAGAATACCACAGGCATATCATGGTGCAGTGCAAGAAGAGTTGAAGGATATGCTAGCAAGTAGTACTATCAAACCTTCAGACAGTCACTGGAGTGCTCCAATAGTACTTATCAAGAAGAAAGATGAATCATGAGACTCTATGTGGAGTATGGACGTCTCAATACAGTGACAAAATCAGACGCCTACCCAATGCCAAGAATTGACGACCTCATCGATAGTCTTGGTCAGGCAAACTACATCTCAACTCTTGACCTCACTAGGGGCTACTGGCAGGTGCCTTTGGCAAAGGAATAATGGAAGAAACAGCCTTTGCCACTCCGTTTGGTCTCTACCAATTGTCTGTCATGTATTTGGGTTGTAAGGGGCACCCGCAACCTTTCAAAGGTTGATGGACCAGCTAATCTGTTGGATGGAGTATGCAGGAGCCTATCTTGATGATCTAATCATCTTCAGTGAAACCTGGGAGGAGCATCTCGATCATCTGCGAGTGACATTGAGTTGGATAAGGGAGCCAAGATTAACCGTGAAGAAGGAAATATCAGCTTGGGGCTCATCACTCTATGACACCAAGTGGATGGGGGAATGGATCGACGCAAGCAATCGAAGGTTTCAGCAATTGAGATGTTGGAAGTCCCCAAGACAAAGATGGTGCAAATGTTCCTAGAGATTATGGGTTATTATCACAACTTCATACCAAACTACTCATCTCTGGCATCTCAGCTCGCAAATCTCACCAGGAAGTCAGTATCTATGAAGGTTGTTTGGGATGGTCAGTGTGCTCAAGCATACAAGACACTAAAGTAGTCATTATGCAAAGACCCAGTGCTCTATGGTCCATATATTATCAAAACCCTTTATCTTGCAGACCGATGCCTCAGACTATGGAGTAGGAGCCGTCTTGAGCCAGCCAAATGCTGGAGGATATGACCACCAGATTGCATAATCAGTAGGAAGGTCCATCCAAGAGAGCAGCAATATTCTACAGTGGAAAAAACGTGCTTGGCAATGAAGCTAGGGGTGAAGCTTTTCGCTGTATATACCTGCTAGGCACCCCTTCAGTGTACAGATGGATCATCTATGTCTTGTGGGGCTGGATCATCTCAAATAGAACAAGCATGTCAAACCAGATGGAGCTTATCACTTCATCCATACTGTTTCCAAGTCATCCATCGAGCAAGCTCTACAAATGGCAATGCCGATATTCTTTCTGGAAGCGCAACTAACTAGTTTGTTGCAGGAGAAGGAGGTAGGAGCGTGATGAATTGACTTCGAACTTGGTGTAGTTGTTTATGTTTGATTGTCAAGTGTGTAGCTGGTGGTTAGTATAGCTGTAGTTTGTGATGCATGATCACCCTTTGATGTGTATTTGTGGTTGCGCAGGATTCTGCAAAAATGTTGCTGACACTGCAGATAACTGTGGGGTTTACAGAGGAAAACACCCCACCTCAAACCAGTAGGCACCCTAATTACATAATCTTCCATTCAAATGCCTAATGATGACATGTGTAGAAGAGCATGAATTAATGGACCCGACTCCTTCCTAGCTGCAACCTGAATGTGTACCCAGGTAGCAATATTCACAGCCGAGTTCAGGAGAATTAAAAGAGGCTTGAACACATGGTTCATCTCAGGCTTTTTGTTGTGAAGACATGGAATCTGATGGTGACTCACATCTGTGACCTTGACTCCACATTTCCAAGCCGCAGAGTCATTGAGTCTGCACATAGGTGGTCCGGAAGAACCTGGTGGGCAAGTCAAAAGCACTGGAAGCTTTCTTTAAAAAAACAGAGGGTGCAGGCAATTTAATACCCAGACCACCAAATTTCTCCAGAAATGATGCCCGAAACGAAGCTTGATAGTGTGTGTTAAGGAGAATGTTGGTGAGATGGAACACTGAATTGAGTCAAAATCTTGAAGCTCTGGTGGAGAATAACAGGAGGATTCTAATGGGAGTAGTTTGGGCTAGGGCTGAAGTTATTTGGGATTTACGAATGCATAACAAAGCAAGCAGAAAGCATGAAATCATGGAGATGTCGGAGTCCACTTCCCCTGACCTACAACTTCATATCAATCAGCATCTCAATCCCCTCCATAGCACATAACGGAGTGGCAGCCTCTGTGAGGGCAAACTGAAGTATATAGCACAGAGGGATTTTCCCAAACTCTCTGGATCTGGTTTACACTTCTTATGGTTGAGCTCCAACCCCAGCTCCCCAGCCACACTTTCCACTGTGTTAAGATCACTGAGTACATCATCACACCCTCAAGAGTGCCATTACTTACATAAAACACGATACGAGAGTAGTCTTGCATTGTAAAGAGTGAGACAAAACAAAAGTGGACTGAGAGGATCCCACTGATGAACTCCTTCTGATGACTGAATTGTGGATAATGCCACGATGAGAAGTTAGCAACACTGGTTACGCTGATACCTAGCTATATACATATCAGGATTTTGTTATGGAATAATCTACATCCCAATGTCAAGCCTGCATGCATTAGTTAGAGTACAAGATATTAATAATAATAAAATTATACTTTTGGAGAAAACCATTATCTGCTCGTATTTACCTGCATAATTTACAAATGGCCCATATCTCCCGAAGCTTGATATTTGCAACGTGTTTAACTCCATTCATCAGCAAAAGGTGTCCCTAGAATTATATTTGTTGTCTATTGAATGATAAAGGTCTCCTAATGTGTTTGTCTATTGTATTTCTCCCACTTCCAACACATGAGTACATGTGCCATAAACTAATGAACAATCTTAATAGTGAAGACTACAATCTTTTTGCAAGAACTCATATTTTCTTAAAATTTAAAAAATAAGTGACGAAATTATTTTAGTTGTTGGTGTATGAAAAACAGAAAACTAATTAATTAAACAAGAATAATCAAAAAATTTATAAAAAGTAGTTAGTATATAATACAACTAATTAACTAAACAAATTAAAAAAATAACTAAGTTGTTGTTTTTCAGGTTAAATGTGAAAGTTGGTAAAGATTGTCAACACAATACTCATTGAATCACGTGCACTAAGCCGAGCTCATTCAGAAGCTGCATGTTTTTGCAGTAAATAAATGAATGGTCATTGGTCTACTGAGAAGCTTATAATCTCTTGTGTACACGCAAACATGGTTAAGAATAACATTTGCTGTAAATCATTGTTTAATTCTGGAATTCTCCCGAGCAACTTGTGAGGACGCTGCTTGACTATATAGCTATAATACAGTACTTAAGGGAGGAACTTAAGGGAGGAAATAACAATGACAAAAATATAAATCTGATATAATATGTTGGATTGACTTGTTAAAAATAAATACAAGTGTAGACCACAAACTTTAGAGGACCCTTTACCTTTAAAATGAATCTTTGTGTACATTATTTATAAGGTAAAGGGTCTTCATTTATGTACATTTATGAATTCATCAACAATGCAGACATGTTCAAGAAAAATATTTTTTGTCCTGCTGAAGTTGGACATGCATCATCATTTCTGCTTTCTCTTCCGAAAGGGTCCAATTGAGTGTGGTTAATATCCCGATCATGTGATATGGAATGCATGCTCAGTTGCCTGGTGGTCGTGAACATGAAGGTCAAAGTGCTTCATATGCTTGGCCAGGTAACACAATACAGAAATATATTTTTTATATAAGAGACATCACTAACACGGCAATTGGAAACGTCACAATCATTTGTACGTGCGTTATACTCAAAACCGGAAGTAGTTACCTGGGTGCGGCATTGTTTTTCAAAAAAATTGTCGATCGCATGGGGAAGAAACGGTCTGTTGTTAGTTGCTCCTACGGCATATTTACTACTCCAAAATTGACCAAAAAACAGAGACAGGTCCAGGGAACATTGGTTATCTCAGCAAACTGTAAGTATTCGATAGCCAGTTAAAAAAAACCCATCGTATTGACGCTTTTGTTATACCTTTGTTTAGAAACTAGTCATGGTAGCTTCTACGCTATTTTTGTATGTTAGTCGGCTGCTTAGACTATGCAAAGTATGCTAGATTTGTCTGTATGCTGTGTGGTAGCTATAGGATAGGCAATTTAGGTTGGTGGGAGCTATTTTTGTTACATTGTGTACTAAAACTTACCTGCTATCTAGCTTGTCAGCAGCAAAAATCCATTTGAATACCTTGCTAGATCAAGTACAATGTTTTATAAGAAGATAATTGAATAACAATATAGTCATTGAATAACAATATAGTCATGAGTTCACTGTGTTGCTCTTGGTTTCTTCAGGATCTTGGCTGTGTGGTACTCTTTGAAGCACTCTTCTGGATGTAGAGGTGGGTGAGTCTGACAGTAGTACACTGAGCCTGAGCGAACCGTAAGTGGCCTGTTTACGATCAGAATTTGTGTATTAATATTTGTTTCACGCACTACTAGGTCAAAAACCTTGTCTGCAAAGAACAGGTGAAGAAATATCCTTGGGCTCAACATCATCATCTGGCAAATTTAAACCAGGAGTTTCTACGCTCGGTGGGGCTCATAATATTGTCAACTTCTTTGCACCTGACAAGCCCACTTGAAGAATTTCCACTCGTATGGCCAGTTTCCACATCCATTTCCCCAAAAGTCTCATCTACACTACTGCTGCCATTAGCATCTTCCATTTCTTCAGGGGCCGGCCGTTCTTCCACATCATATAGTTCATCTTCTTCCAATATCATCTAGTTCATTTCTTCCACATCATCCAGTTCACTGTCACTTTCAAAGTCATTCTCAATATCAGAAAGAGCCTCCAATACTGCCTGCAGATCCATATTTGTGTTTGTTTTGGATAAAAATACATACCATGTTTCTTATTTGCATCTGGCAAATGAATGCATCTGGCAAATGAACCAGAAATAAAACGCCTGTTTTTTAATTTTTTATGTTATTCATAGAGATGGTGATGTATTCCCAAGTTTGATTATAAACCCATCAACCTTACCTAGTAAGTACAGACTATAAAACAGACAATCCACGGAGCTATGTAACAAGAAATATCTTGTCACAGATGCTGTGACACACGCACTGCCAGCGGTAAATTGCTTGTCACGGATGCTGTGACACACGCACCCGTGGGGTGGATTGTTGTGTCACAAACGCCGTGACAAACGCAGTGTAATAAGAGTTTACTCTCCTTAGATTTCAACTCTCCCTGCCTCTGTTATAGTTCATTCATAATCAAGTTCCCTCGCTTTAATTTCACATGACTTGGATGGCTGCCTACTACACAATTGAAGAAATATGCCAAAAGGAAATACACTTAACTAACAACACAGCAACCACGACAAAAGTTTTTGGCTTATAAAATTTAGTTCAATGACGAATGGGAATGCCTTATAATAGTCCCTTCCTGCAATAGACAAAAAAAAACACTATCATTAATGACCTTCAATATACGTAGTATTACTTGTTATACTTATACCTTCACTAAAGTTCCAACAATGTGATAGTTTACTACGTAAGTATAATTATATATGCCACTAGATGAATAACTAATTATATACATCATGTGCAAGTCACATGATATTCATATTCTTAGAGTAGTTATTAATGATTACAAAACTTACATCACAAAGTGTTTTCTACACTTACATTGGTAATGTAAATCCCACACCATAAGTATGATACATGCTAACCATTTTTAACCCATTTTTAACCGAAGAAACCCTTATCAAAATGATTTCCAGGTTATCAAGGTGTTTCGAACACACTCTTGTCTGGAAAGTAGATGATTGTCTCACCTTCATTTTGAAACTGCTTGAGCTCTATTTCCCCAACACATTAAGTGCGAGGACCCACGAGGGATCTCTCACTTCCAAGGTGATAGTAATGTGGAAACCCCTATTTTTCTTAGAGTGTCGTCGCACTGGCAACGTCTTAATCGTCAGTCTGTCTGATGAGGTGTAGAAGATTGCGTAATCCAGTGGCATTGTTGGGAGACCGATCAAAGGAATAATTTCTTGTACTTCTATTGTGTGCCCACTTAACACCTTCAACATCACACGCTGACCTGCAATTATATACGACCATATAGGGGATATGGAGAGCTTTTGATGGTCGTGATTACTGGAACAAAATGGTAGCCATTCTTCATGCATAGCAAGACATGTTTTTGTAAAATATATACTGTACTATACAACATAAAATTAATGTCATTTATTATCTTTTAACAGAATCGGAATCGGAAAATAAAGAAACAAGTTTTCTTGAACATATTTACGAAGTTGAAATGAGCTCTCTAATTTTCTAATATTGGAGGGTGTGTTTGTGTGTGGATGTGTGGGGGGGGGATGCGGGAGGGGGGAGGGATGAGGGAAGAGAGAAGTGGAAATGATTGGCAGCAGATCCTGAGCATAGCATTTCCCTTCCAACTTATCGATCATAAGCACAAAAGCAGAGAAGAGATGCATCTGTAACTAACCACCCCACCACTTCAACATCGTCTTACAACAAAACCAACCAATGCCTCAAAAAGATAGAATCAATGTTCATTTTAGATAACTGTATTATTTGTCGATCCTAGCAATTTGCAAAGCATCAGCTAATCGTACACGTGTTCACACTGTATCCACACACACGCACACACACACACACCACATGCAAGTATGTCTTCATGAGACAAAATTGTTGAATTCATTCTGGAGGCTTTCTCTGGTAGCATTAAGTGTTGGTGGTATTCATCTTACACCTTACACACCAGGCATGGAAAAGCTCCTCTTCAAGGCCCTCCTCAATGAGTACTTCACAACTATAGGGAGTAGCTTGACAGACTCCCTTTCACTGCTGGAATGAACCGATGGTGAATGGTAACAGTCAGAGATTCTTCACTGTTCGCCGATACAGATGTGGTGAAACAGAATGGACTGACAGTGGTTATAGCCTTGCTAGGTCCACTACAGAGGTGGTGAAAGACAATGGTTATAGCCTTGCTAGGTCCAGTACAGGTGTGGTGAAATGGAATGTCTGACAATGGTTATAGCCGCTAGATCCACTATAGATGTGGTGAAACAGAATGACTGACAATGGTTATAGCCTTAGATCCACGCATCATTAGCTTGATATCTCTGTGTCTGGGAAACACATTTTGGCCAGATAAGCTACTGTATGTGGTCTGTGGCTAACATTGGAATATAGTGCCCCATGATTGAAACTCAGGAGCTAAGTCAAAACGAATTAAATTAATAAGTAGAGTGTTTGAACATCTGGCAAGGGATTTTACAATTTTAAAATGCTCCTATTTCAATGTTAATTTGGTGCGACCAAACCTTTACCTTGTTTATCTTAGGGGTGGGAGAGTAGTTTCTACGATTGCTCCTCAATTTCACTGTAAAGTTTGAAGTCAAGGAAACTGATTATATATATATTTTTGTAAGATAATTTATCAACTAATTCCCCCCCCCCCCGAAAATAAAATTATTCTGTTCATACCAGCTGTCATATCAGCTGAGCTGAGTTTAGCCTAAGAATTAGTCGGTTTAAGAATTAAGACAAAGAAACAAAAGCTATGCAGTACTACATCGCGCTATGTGTTTAAAAAAAATCTAACCAGGAGAGAATTCAGAATTCGACCTTTGCAACTTTCCTCGCCAGAAGAGCTCCCAGAAATGAAATGACAAGGAGCTCTCGCTGAGGCAAAGCGCATCTTCTAAATATGTACTGATGTTACATTACTGCACTGTGTTTCCTGACTCCACGCCCTCTCCTGTCCCCAGGCGGCTGTTCCGAGGATGGAAGTAAAGGGTCTGTTACACAAGACTAAGGGTAGGTTATATTAGAACTAGGGTAATAGTGTGGCATAACTGGAATATACTATATAGTGCTAGCTATGGATTGATCTTATTAATAGTAAAGATGTCATTTCCTGTTCTATATATATATGAGGCAGGAACCACGTGAAAGAGAAAACTTATTTGTGACTGAATCTTAAATTCTAGCATGCTAGTCCACTAAACAGTCTCATGGTGGCAGTGGTGTTTCTAACCTAGCCATGACCAGACACAACCTCGCACCGCCTGACTCGTTCAACTTTACGAACCCAGATGACTTGCCTAGATGGAAGCGCTGCTTTGAGCAGTATCGTGTTGCCTCAGGACTATCTGAAAAGAGCCCAGATAAGCAAGTTAACACACTGCTTTACTATCTGGAAGAACAAGCAGAGGCTGTTCTCACATCCACGAATGCCAGCCAGTACAGAGGACAGGAAGGTGTATGACACAGTCGTCACGAAGATCGATGGATTCTTCAAAGTTAGGAAGAACATCATCTTTGAGCGGGCATGCTTCAACAGAAGGAACCAGCAGCAGGGTGAGAGTGCTGAACAATATATAATGGTATTGTACGATTAAGCTGAGAATTGTGAGTATGGAGCATTACATTCTGAATTGATAAGAGATAGACTGGTAGTCGGTATTAGAGATGTCACACTGTCTGAACAGCTCCAGACAAATGCCGAACTCAGCCCCCCCAAAAAGGACGCCAACATGAAGCTGTCCATCAGCAAGTGTCTGCTCAAAGGAGCAGAGAACCAAGGCTCTGCAACATGGCAACTACAGAAGAAATTGGAGACAGGGAGGTAGCCAGCAACAAAGATGCAAAAACATATTAAATGGAACATCCTTTACCGGAAATATGTGCACATGTTGTGGTAGAAGGCGCATCCACGGGACAAGTGCCCTGCCAAGGATGCTGAGTGCCACCACTGCAGAAAGAAAGGTCACTGACTATGGAAATAGTGCTTTTCCAAGACCACTGCAGATTCAGTCGAAGCAGCGGCTGAGTCGATGGACATTGCAATCTTGGACAACTTGACACCTACAAAACCTGATACCGCATGGTTTGCACATATTCAGTTAAATAGCAAGCAGACACCTTTTAAGCTGGACACAGGTGCTGAGGTCACAGCAATCAGTGGTACCCCATACCAACACCTTGGGCTATCTCACCCTGATAAGCTTTTGTATGGCCCTTCCAGACAGCCCCTAAAGGTGATCGGCAAGTTCAAAGAACATTTACACACAAAGGTAGACAGTCACACCAACAAGTGTATTTAGACACAGGACTTAAGACTAACCTGTTAGGTCTGCCACCCAATACTGCACTGAACCTCGCAGCTCGTATCGATACTACTGCACACGAGGAGATCGACAAAGACATACGGAAGCAGTTCCCAGGGTTTTTTAAAGTGCTGGGAAACTTGGTGAAGAGTTTGTCATTAAGCTCAAGCCAGAGGCTAACCCACATGCACTCTTTACTCCCCGCCATGTACCACTACCTCTCCGACCACAAGTGGAAGAAGAACTCCAATGAATGGAATCCCTGGGAGTAATCTCAAAAGTGGATGAACCTACCCAATGGTGTGGTTCCCAAAAAGAATGGCAAAGTCCGCATCTGCATTGACCTCAAACCCCTTAACGAGAATGTGCTCCATGAAGTCCACCCTATGCCTAAAGTCGATGAGACACTTTCCCAGCTGACTGGAGCAAAAGTCTTTTCCAAACTGGCTGCCAACAGCGGGTTTTGGCAGATTCCACTTTCAGAGTCATCCCGTCCACTCACAACATTTATCACTACAATTGGTCATTGCTACTTCCATAAACGACCGTTTTCTAGTGCTCCTGAGTACTTCCAAAAGAGGATGTCTGCAATTCTCAATGGCCTAGAAGGAGTTGTGTGTCAAATGGACTATGTATTAGTGTTTGGCAGAGACCAGACAGAACATGACACAAGGCTCACAGCCTTACTCAAACGCATCGAGTCTGCTAGTGCTACTTTAAACCCCGATAAGTGCTACTCTTACACAACCCTTACGCTAGCTGTTAAACAAGAAACAAGCTTGGATTAGTTCTATATATATGAGGCAGGAAACACGTGAAAGAGAAACTTTACTTGTGACTGAATCTTAAGTTCTAGCACGCTAGTCCACTAAACAGTCTAGAGAGTAACACCACAAGTAGGATTATGAGTAGGGCTCAATAAATTATGCTCGAAATTCTCCCTATAATGCTATTCTCGAATTCTCATGCAACTGCCTATAATGCTTTTGATATCTACCTATAATGCCTGTAATGCCTGAAATTCAGCCCAAAATTCTTTTTTTAGCTGAAAATTCTTTAATTGGTAACACAATAAATTGGTATATACAATAAAAGTTAATGAATCACCTTCTGTAATTATATTGGAGCATAATAGATGCTTCAATAGTCTCTTCCAATACAGTGGTTTGTCGTTGGGAAAATCTATCTGACAAAATGGAGAAAACCCGCTCTGCTGCTGCATAGGATGGCTGTACTACCAATGCTAATTTGCAAGCAGCAGACCAGTGAAGGAGTTCATTTGTGTACTTCTTCCACCACTCCAACTTATCCACTTTAGGAGAAACACCATCCACTTTTGCCAGGTAACTAGGAAGCTCTTTTTTTCAATTCAATCACTGAGGAAAGACTTTCAAGTGGTCAACATCAGTTGAGCATGGTTTAAGTTCAGAGATCCTGACTGTATCGAAAAATCTAGCATATTTGAAAGCTGTAACAAGGTTAAGATCACCTTCAAATTTCTGCTTGAAATAAGATAGCAGGCTTGATACATTCAGTTGCATAACTAATTAGCTGCTGCTTATTAGTTGGCCTGTTTGAAGATAACTTGGTGGCAACAGCATTAGTATTAGGGAAATGTTGAGTAAAAATAGTAGCATGAAGTGCAGCGATTTCTTCATATGCATTAAGAGCAAGTGGCCCATCCCCTTCCAGTCGATATGTTGATTTCACAAATGGCTCACCAAAGTCAATTGTGATTGCAAGTTCCATTTGCAACTTTCGATTCTTAGGAGGCTCATTGAGAATATCCAAAAGCTTTTGTTTGGTAGGTGGGAGATCATTATTTTCAAAGAAGGGATGAACTTCCCCAAAAGCATCAAGCATGTGCTTCATTACCTCCCATTTCGACCACCATTGAGTGCTTGAATAAGTAGGGACTGGCAGACCTGTATTTTCTCTCCAAGCCAGTTTTGTCTTTGGACTTCGTGAAAAAAGTCCAACCCAGCCTTCAGCCAATATGTTTGTACTTATACTCTCTCCAACATGATCAAGAGTATGTGAGAAGTACCCCACATCTAGAATACAAGGGTAAACAATTTTTAGAGTTTGAATTGCTACATTGTTAACCGAAGCACGATCACGCATAGCTGCTACTAGCTGATTTGAGACAATACCAAGTTGATTAGATAGGCACATAATCAACTGTCTGGCCACTTCTTCGCCATTAAGGCTCTTACCTAGAAACATTAGCCTGACAACACGTTGCTGTAGTTGCCACTTCTCATCCACAAATTGAACCACTATAACCATTGCTTCACAAACATGGGTTGTTCCATCAAAGATTACAGCTACTTCTTTTCCATTAATGTTATTTTTGATGCTGGCAAATGCTTGTTCATGAATAAATGGAATTAATTGGCGTAAATTATTACGTGAGAGAGTCTGAAAGCATTTTCTTCAAATACTTTTCTAAAACACTCGATCTTAGAGGTACTCCAGCTTTCAAAAACGATTTCACAACTTTAATTCGGTATTTTTCTGCATTAACATGTCAGCTACATTTTAATCTTGCACTTTCTTAGAATCTTTTAGCTTTTTACCACTAGCATGCTTAGCCGATTTAATATGTTGAAGCAATACACTCTTTTTAACAGACATAGGCTCTCTACAGCACTCGCAAAATAATTTTCTTTAAACCACAGAGATAACTACTGCTGGTGTTTGGTGTAACAGGAGCTTCAGGCTCAGGCTGAGTTTCTTCAGTCTCAGAAAAACTATCACTTGCACATTCAGCCATTTTTTAGTCCTTTGGAGTGAGCTAGATGAGTCACATGTCAGACTAGTCTAGTTAGTCACATGTCAGACTAGTCTCATGTCAGACTAGTCTAGTTAGTCACATGAGTTAGTGGTCTAGTCATGCATCTACATAGGCATAACGCTGGGTCAGGCAGCTCAGGCAATTGCCTGACCCATACTTTCACTAAACCACACCCACTTAAGTTGACCACGTGCATATCACATGGTCGCACCATTATAATTAGTGTCGTGGTCAGCCTGCTCATAGTTGTGGCTAATGTGACTGTAATGTTGAAGAACAAAGTGAAACTACCAAACAAACTACTCATCAGCCAATGATTTTTCACTTTCCTAGTCTTTCTTTGGTAACAAGGGAGGAAAACGCTGTTTTAAACTACAAAGAAGCCAGTGATTCTGTTATTGCTCAAAGGTAAATGAGAGGAACTTGCAGCCTAGTGGACTATAGCAGAGATCTAGCTTTTATTACCAAAGGCTACACGAACTAGAAAGATGCTCGTGTTGCGTTAAAATAGCTAGCTAAATTTAATTTTTATATCTCTTACCATTTCTATCTTACCATTGTAGGAGCTCCATTTTTCTAAGTATCATCAAGATGCTGAATGTCAAAATTTCAAAGTTCAGTCATTCATATTATTGTAATGTATTTTATTTAAATTGCCTAAATTAGTGTGGGAAAGGTACAGGGTATGGTTATACAAAATTGGGCATGGCCAGGCCCCTGCACTATATATTTGCCTTACCAATGCAAAATGTACTGCTATGCCTATGATCTATCACTTAGCAAGTAAACTATGCTAAGTGATAGATGTATATATATATATATATATACATACACTACATTTTGTGTGCATAGATATCTACTGTATAAAAATTAAACTTGTGATCCAGTCTGCTTTTTTGCATCATGCATTCTTTCTTTTTTTAAATCCTGCCTATAATGCTTGGAATCAGTAAAAATTCTGCCTATAATACTGGCATTATTCTCATTGCTTCAGCATACCTAAAATGCTCCAAAAAATGCTAGTATAATTTATTGAGCCCCAATTATGAGTCATACCCTCAAACTCTACTCCAGTAGGATAGCTTAAAGTTGAGGAGGCTTAGATTAGTGCCATCATGGTAGGCCTAGTGCTAGGACTAGCCCTCCAATACCGACTTATTAACATGACCCATTATCTTGTTGAACTGAGGCAAATATTTAATTTCAAGTCTAGCTTATATATATTTTCCTGCCAATAATATATCTGCTTCATTAAATATATCTGAGGAGTAGTCTGAGGGTGGAGAGAGAAAAAATCTAAAAGAAGATATTTTCTTAGTATAATTTATATATAATTATGTATAAAGATATATGTATGTATATATATAGCGACATATGTTATGGGATTTGCCGTAGCAGGTTGCCATTCATGGAGAGGTCCAAATAATCTTGATAGGAGGTGGTTGTTGGAATGGACATTTAAAATGCAGTTTTATAATTTCGTATTTAAATTAAATTTAAAAATAAGATTTGCGGGTTAAATATTTATAGTTAGATATAATAATGATAACAACAAACAAACATAAATATAATAAATTAGAAACAGTAAACAAACTCATTATAGAATTCCTACTCAACTCACCACCCTTTCAGATCTGGCCTACCATTGCATACATGCAAGGGATAAGCCATTCAACTATCATTTTCTCTTTTTCATACTCACAACAGTCCATGAGAAAGTACTACAAACTGCATCCAACACTTGGACATTTCTGTGAAATATATAATGGCATATTTGGGTATATATTGTGTAGGGACGTGTTTTGCCATATATGGGTATGTTTGTAATGGACCGTACTTGTGTAGCTCTTTCTTGAGAACCAGTAGACCTTCACCCCAAATAATCAAACCAATAAATTTAATAACCCCTCTACAGCTAGGTTTGTCTATATACCTTCTATACCTTTTTTTGTATAGTGTCCTCTTTGATTGAAACTTTGGAATAACTCTCGAAAGTGTGCAGAGTAGGATGTTTGGACCATATTCTGGATAAGATCGTTAATCGCATTCTATTATAAAACAAAGACCAGAAAAGGAGGCAAGTACAATCTCAATACCGATTGTATCCCTTAAAACATGATTGGCCTGTTAATTCCTTGAAATATTGATTAGGGACGGCATCGTACATACAAATTGGATAAACCGCATATGAAAGGCGTGCCTGAATTTTAGTACCTAGTAATCATATGTACCTAACCATCAAAAGGGCATAACCTTTTGTGAGAATTTGGAGATATCTAAAAGCCTAAAATTGGGAGACTCAGTTTACACAACTTTCAGGAGCCGCTTGTGCAATTGAAGAAAAACTTATTTTGAGGACAACCAGGATAAACAGAAACAACAACAACTTATAGTATATATACACTGCCTCAAATCCAGATAAATTTCATTTGGCTCATAAACTACATTTTTTAATGAGTTAAGAGCTCTAGTTGTGAGGAAGTCTGACTACACATGCTCTGCCTCTTTACCAAGTTAGAACATATTGGAGCATGTGGTTGAGAGTTCTAGTTGTGCAAGGGTGTCTGATCACATGTGCTCTGCTGCCTATATACCAAGTTAGAACATTTTAGAGCATGTGGGTTTTTGATAACGAGGTAAATTTTTGTGAAAACTCATCATAGAAAATGCTTTAGGCTGAAATTCCCACAATATTGGCAGTTAAGAAACCAAAATTGTTCACTTGCACAAGCACATCTATTCTATTTAAGTCATGTAAACATGTCTGTAATAAGCTCTTAAAAGTCTCCTTTAGCAACGATTGTGGTGTGTGTGTATGTGCTGTCATCATGGGTTGGGTTGAGTGTTTCAAGCTTGTGTACACACATTTATATATTAAGTACGACAAATTTAAGATGTGGGGTTCTTTGCCTCATCAGTAACGGAATATAATTTTTACACATAAAAAAGCACGAAAAAACCACATCATCTCTAACTTGTAGCATTCTCCCCCCAGCTACATCCCTTCTCCCCCTTACTCAGTATCCATACAACTAGCTAATAATCATCATAATGAATAACTCACTTTAAATGCCGTTTGGATCTCAGCTGTTGTTACTCTTTGTTCACTAGCAAGTTCCTCTTCCTCTGCTTGTCCTCTCAGCACTAGCAGACTACACAGCAAGAAGGTAGCAACTACACCAACAAGGAGCTCCTTAGCAGCCATGACCAATGAGAAAAACTGAGCAGCTGCAAACTTACGACTGGATTTTTACACTAAGTATTAATACAAATACTAACACAAGCAAATAGCGGTTTATATAGATCCTCAGTTTCCTTGAAGTTGGACAAATCTCAGCTATTTCTTCAATGAGCAGCTGCCTTGTGACTTGGTTTCCTTCTGTCAAAACTGAGCAGCTACAAACTTACGACTAGATTTTTACACTAAGTTTTAATACAAATACTAACACAAGGAAATAACGGTTTATATAGACCTTCAGTTTCCTTGAAGTTGGACAAATCTCATATTTCTTCAGTGAGCAGCTGCCTTGTGACTTGGTTTCCTTCTGTCAAAACTAAGCAGCTGCAAACTTACGACTATATTTTTACACTAACTTTTAATACAAATACTAACACAAGGAAATAACGGTTTATATAGACCCACAGTTTCCTTGAAGTTGGATAAATCTCAGCTATTTTTTCAGTGAGCAGCTGCCTTGTGACTTGGTTTCCTTCTGTCAAATTTCTATAACTGAGTTCCCCTCACCCCTCCCAAATGTCCCACTCAAGTCATGCTTGTGTACAATTATGTTCAAAAGTTCCATAGATACATGATGTAAAATCTGTAAGATGTTACCAAATCTTAACCAGAAAAAAATGCATTTTTATTTCAGTGGTCACTCCCCCAACCCCGACACCCAATGGGGAAATTTAACAAAAATATATCATTCAGGTTTATGGGTGTTTGCTGTTTTTCATGACACTAATAAATTATAGTTCTTTGTGGACCTATAATCAAAGCTCTTACCAGTGAGCCACAAGCATCCAGAATGGCGGTTGAGTTAATCTTAAGCAGAGCACGATGTATATTGATCACTTTATTGTTTCAACGAATCTACCTTACGCTATACAGATTTGGTCTTGCCCTCAGATTTGTGAGTATAATATACATAGTATGATAGCTACACTAAAATGCTTTGAGTGTCACTTTCAACAAAGTAAGTCTTTCAGTGTCTAGTACAATCTCATTCTTTGTAAAACAGGTATATATATATATATATGAGCACAACAGAATATCTATATACCCAGGGTCACAATACACGTGCATCTTGAAAACCAACATCATAGAGAAATAATGACAATAAACACAACGTTATTGCTACAAACTTAAGTTCAGCAAATAGAGCATCTGTCTTCACTTACTGGTGAAATTGGCATCAATGCTCGGAAAACCGTCATAAAATCCCTGCAGACAACAGAAAATGAGCGGTCAAAGAAGAGTAAATAGTCACAATGTAAGGGATATATACAATTTCAGCTAT